>CAHIKZ030001218.1:502500-660000 GCA_903632075.3 Acanthosepion pharaonis
ATAATTAGGATATAAAAATTCTGATTGTATTTATACCAATGCAACCGGAAGTTATTACAAGAATAATATTAATGGAACAAATATATTTTACAAATATATAATTTGAATTTATTGCATATAATTTTAGTGAAACAAAGTACTAATATTAAACGTGATGAAATTAATATAATGAATAGTATCAATAATAACACTTTTAATTTGCATAATAGCCTTTTAAATAATAACAATAGGTATATGAAAGTTACTCTAAAGTCTAAACTAATAGGAGTTGCCGGGTAGCTAATTTCGGCCGACTATCGCGAATTTTAAATCTACATATGGCGTATAAGACGCAGAGGAATTTTAAAAGATATTTTAGTAAAAAAAAAAAACGTGCGTCTTATCTGCCGTCAAATACGGTAGTTTGTTATTATTTATTTCATTACCATAAATTAAACATGGCGTTTATTTTATTAAGATATATTAAATCAAATACAGTAGAATCCCTGACATCCGGACTAAGAAGGCCTTCCGGCAAAAGAAATAAATTATGTAATGTTAATGAAAATTAAGTATGCCACGTATGCAAAACAAATAATGTAACGAGGATTTTTTAATCGCTGTTGCATGATGATTCTTTCTCTTCTAATGTCATTCTCAACTATTTCCGCATTTTGTTTTGCTTTTGTTCTTGAAATTTTTTAAACGAAAGACACTTTAACTGCGTGCGTTATTGCAATCGTCATAGCTGAATGCTGGCTTTCTTTCCATACAACTGACAAACTTTTCAATAGCTTTTTCAATTTCAGTCCAGATTTCATCACAATCATGCATCTCGTCGTTATCATGTTGCAGATCTGTCTCGTTGTCCTCCTTTCCTCTTATTCCCATCATCTTTTGCACCAATACAAGCCATTAGGGTGAAATAAGCAATTATCCAAAGTAAATTTCCTGAAAAACAGAAATTTCTAATCAGTTACATATCACCCAAATAGTTCAAATATACGTATCAAAATCATGTCCAGATATGCGGGATTCCGGATATGCGGGATTCCGGATATGCGGGATTCTGGATATGAGGATTCCAGATATGAGGGATTCCGGATATGAGGGATTCCGGATATGAGGGATTCCGGATATGAGGGATTCTATTGTATAATATAACCAGTTTCCTTTTGTGAAAAAAAATCGGAATTCACTGACTGAGCAATCGAAATTTATGAAATTTTTCTATCAAAATAATTTTTCATGAAAATATTTTTCTCAAGTCCAGTAACTGTTATCGCTCTTTCTATTACTACTGGGGTTTTCCTTCCTAACCTTTTGTTTGAAATAGTATAGAAAGGCAATGTCTTGATTGTCATTAATTTCTAGTCGAGTTAATTTTGATATCCATTTTACTTGTGGCTGTTGTTGAAAATCCCCAAATATGATATTGTTTTTTTTTTAATCTATGCCACCAGTTTACGGGGTTCGAAGAAGGAAAGTCCTCGCCAAGACCTTTCTGTATTAACTATGTCAGAAGAAAAACACTTTTGTATACCAAATACAAGTGCCAATACGAGTTATCTCCCTTTTATTTGATTAGGCACGTTTAATATTTTTACAGTAAGTTTCCCTGATTATTTTGTTCCTGATTATTAAAAATATATATATATATATATATATATATATATATATATATATATATATATATATATATATTACATGATTTCATTCATACAAAAAACAGATTAGTGAAGTTAATGATATAAATGGCGAGAATACATCTTCGCAAACAAATTTATTAAAATTACATTAACCCACCAATCTCTAGATGAATGTTGTGATCCCTGTTTTTAATAAATTCAACTTGTATAAGGTCTCTTTTTGCTAGTACATTCATCTGTTCATACAGATATCATCAGGCATGGAAATTTATTTGTTTTTTTGTTTTGTTTTTTAAATACATCCAGGTAATAACGAGACACGAAAGATTAGATGTGAATCGAAATATGTATTTTTAGAAATGTGTTATTGTTAACTGTAAGAAATTCTGGAGCGTCTGGTCGCAACTTTAAGGTTGAATTTTTTTGCAAATTTAAAAGAGAGTGTGTGTTTTTTTTTTTTTTACTAATATAGTAATTGGAGAATTCTTTTGTTGTAGTAGTTTTTTCAATCGATGTGGCATGAACTAAATTGTTCAATAAATAGAGCAATTATCCCAGAAGTTGCACGTCGGATCAGTTCTTTTTAAATCAAATATGTGGTGCAGTTCAATTTATATTACATGAATCATTCATACAAAAAACAGATTAGTGAAGTTAATGATATAAATATATAAAAGGCTGAAACACTAATATTCCATGGTTATAATTTATTAGATTGGTATCGTAATCACGATCCAGTTATTTTTAGTCTTTTTTTTACAGGTGGATGCAGTTAATATATTTGTGTTTTCTACTAGTATGTTCCTAATGGAGTCTGGTAAATTTACATGCACTAGTAGAAAACACAAATATATTAACTGCATCCACCTGCAAAAAAGACTAAAAGTAATGGAAGCTTTAATAATAAAAAAGAAAAAGCCAACTCTTAACAATATTAACTACGAACGAAGCCACAATGTGCTAACCGTATTCGGAAATTAAAAACATCCCTATCACACACTAAGACATACACAGAACGTGCACACTCAATGTGTATATATATATATATATATATATATATATAATCCTAATATATATATATAAGATAATCGTAAGGAGCCAGGCAAAACAACCTAGGTTTTACCTAAACGGATCGTCAGGACGATCCGTTTAGGCGGAACCTAGGTAGGTTTGCCTGGCTCCTTAAGATTATCTTGGGTTTTGCTCTACTTAGTGTACTGAGCACTGTAGGTAGTTGTCTTTTTACTGATTTTGTTTTTTTTTCTTTGGACATGGAACTTAAAACACTGGACGATTGTTTTCGCATTGTTTTAATGTTCTTGCTTCTTTCTTTTTTTATTCCCCATTTTTCCTCGGGTACCGATTTGTTCTACTGTAAATCGAGCTATCCGAGGTTTTTTACCACATTTATATATATATATATATATATTTATATATATATATATATATATATATACATGTATGTATGTATGAATATATGTATGTATAAATACCGGTTGTAACAGGAAAATTGTCGATTTTGTTAGATTAAGCTCTGAAGTATCTTAGAAATGATTAAAGATATATTACTGAAATTCTCCGAGGATTTTATAACACTGCTGGACTCTACTTTGAGCAAAAAGAATAATTACTCTTCAAACTTAATAGAAGAATCGTGATGAAATATTCATAAACGAAAATGACATGTTCATCATTAATTAATCATAGCTAAGGGTTGGAAGCTCATGAAGGATTAAAATAAAGTTTATATTTATTATATATATATATATATATATATATATATATATATATATTATTTCAGGATCATTTTCTAACGTGTTCAAGATGATCTTCACTCTCTCTGATCTTCTAACTTTCTGCCCTGGAGTAACAAGGAGCCTCCCACGTTTCACGTGCGTTTTCATTCCCAAGTCTTTTTCACTGGTTTTTGAACTGTCATAGCTGAAACTCCTCTCTCAAGTGCTAAACGTTTTATGGACTGAGTTGGATCTTTTCTAATTGATCTCTTTAGCCATAACGTGACGATCCCTCTTCCTGTTGTGACCTCCTGATTCAGTTTTCTTCTCTACTGTTGCCTATTTGTTAAACTTATTCACCGTTCTCTAGGTGGTTTTTGAGTGGAGTTTGAAGATGTAAGCCAGAGTATGAATGCTGATATCATTACTGAAGGTCTGCATGATCTTTTCCCTCTTACCATTGTTCATTTTGGAAGACAGTGGGTTTGAAACAAAATGATTTTAAACTTGTTCTTCTTCTAGCAGAATAACGCAAAGGCTTTTTCAGTGATTCTTACGACAAATGGTATCAAGATGGCTAAACTTTTTATCTGAAAACCTGGAAAAAAGAAGCTCAATTAGTTTAGTGTTTTTTTTTTTAGATATTAAGCATTTTTTGGGATGGACAATTATGCTGTTACAGGATTTGGGCATTTTTGTGGTTACACCCGTTATATATATATATATATATATATATATATATATATATAGATAGATAGATAGATAGATAGATAGATATAAAATTTCCGGCGAACTTATTTTATTAGATGAAGTGTATAGCTATTCCAAATGGCACTTGTATTTGGGACAAAAGAGTGCGCATCGGCCAGATATTTAAAATAAATAAATAGATAATCAGAGGAAATGGAAAAAGAATTTTTTTTCAAAAAATAATTTAAGCCTTGCTTTGCATGGGCCAAAAATCAGATAAAAATGTTCAGATGTTCACATAATTTCTTATACGTTTCTGATCAATCATCTTAAAACGAACCAAAAAATTGAAAACATTTGAAATGTTTCTTTCATTCTTTCTTTCGTTTTTTTTTTGTGTTTGTTTGTTTTTGTTATTCCTTTTCCCCCAGCGCATCTGTCTTGGTTGCTTAATTTCCACTGGAAGGAGGAAAAAAAAAAAAAAAGAAAAAAAAAAAATGCGGATAAAACGACTCAAGTAAATATCGATGAACGAATGGATTTTGTAAAGAGAGATAGAATCCATGAAAATAGGTAAAAAAAAAAAAAAAATAAATAAAAAAGTTTGAATGAGAAACAAATGCAAGTGTGTGTGTGTTTGTGTGTGTGTATGTGCAATTGTGCATTGCGGAAGCAATCACTCTCCGATACATGTTTCACTAAAAATGACTGACAAAGTACGTCTGTTAATTTTTTCTTGTTTTTTTTTTTACTTAAAAGCTAACAAAGATTCCTTTTTTTTTTTTTTTTAACTTATCGTCTGCCGAAAATATCCAGATGATTGTTCGTTCTGAGCGCGTTTACTTATTACTTTAAACCCTATACTTTAATGGATACTCATGTTTCAAGTAGACGATCATTTTTTTTTAAAATGTGAATTACATATCCCGGCCTGTGCATTCAAGAATGTTAATAAAGAGAATCTGCCATCCGTTAGGTTTCAAAACTTTGTCCCTTTTTAGTCGAGAAAAAAACACCGTTTAATCTGGCCTGATTTACACTGCTCGAGAATATTTTTAATATTTGAAATACTAGAAGGTTTTGAATTTAACCTTATTTTTAATAGTTATGTAAGTTGGCTTCTGAAAGAAATATCTCTTTCAGGAAAGGAGATATTTGAAAAAAAAATCCATGTCGTAGATTTACATTTTGGTAAGATACGATAGCAACATTATCAAACGTTTTTCGTCTAAGTTAATTTCTCTAATTCTTTAATAAAAAAATTTTCTCTTTTAATCCGGCATTTTTGTAACTTTAAACGTTTGAAATAGACATCGTGCTTATATATATATATTTTTAAATAGGATGTATTACATCTATCGGCCTGCGAACAAGAGAAAAGAAATCCTTCCAGAGAACAGATTTATTAAGATTTCTTGAGCGTCCAGATCGATCGATGTATTACACAGTATCTAAAAATATAAGCAGGACTGTCTATTTCAAATACGGGAATACACTAAAAATAGCGTTTGAAGTAATTTATTGTTGTAACGTAGGGAAGGTTACTAAACAGAATAATCAAACGAAGGTTGGTAATGAACGATAACACTTAGGACAAGAACAACATATTAATGCTGAGAAATCTCAATAAAGTAAGTTCAGTATCTGTCTATATTTCTGAGATGAGGTATTATGTACACTATTTACATTATTCTTACTATTATCCTCATCTTTGTCGCCATATTTATTACAACGTTTCGGCCGTTGTACGCTCTGGCCTTCTTCAGGTGGTTGGAATGTCGAACTGAACCCTTTATTTCGCTCACTGGTGTAGACTGTTCTAGTTCCACGTGCCATGTCTAATGGATGTCAGTTATCTCCTGATAATTCACCTCTCCAAGTTCTCCACCGCCTTAACAAGGTATTGAACTCACACTCTTTGGGTCCTGTCACTGGATCTAACTAATGCCTTAATCCACTCTGCCTTGTGCCCTTCCTGTGTATGAATTTCTGGGTATTATAAACCTAATGTCTTCAGCAACCATTTTTATAAGTGCTCATATTGCAATTGTTTGCTGTTATCATTGCATGTCTTTACCAGAGCTCATATTACAACTTTGTTGTTATAATTGCTTTTCTCTGGCACTCCTTATTACTGGTTCCCATATTGTATTCATTTCTATGCTTGGTCGGCTCAGGAGATTTTTGTGGCCTAGCATATGTGCTGATTCCTTAAGTTTACGAATTTTCCAATGATGTTCTTAGTGTAGCAAAATCTGAGAATAATTTCATCGACATACGTTACTAAAGTAAATGAAAATATACCTAAAAATTTTAGGGTGCAATGCGCTGTATTCAGGTGGTTGGAATATAGAACTGAACATTTTATTTCGCTCACTGGGGTAGACTCTTCTACTTCCACGTGTCATGGCATTTCAAAATGCCATGTGCCAAGGACACATGGCACAGTGGATAAAAGCGTTAGTTAGATCCAGTGACAGGACACAAAGAGTGTGAGTTCAATACCCAGTTAAGGCAGTGGAGAACGTAGAGAGGGGAATTAGCAGGGGATAACTGACATCCATTAAACGCGGCACGTGGAACTAGAATAGTCTATCCCAATGAGCGAAATAAACGGTTCAGTTCGACATTCCAACCACCTGAAGAAGGCCGGAGTTTACAACGGCTGAAACGTTGTAATAAATATGGCGACAAAGAAGAGGACAATAGACCGAATAATGTAAATAAAGTTAGTTCATTTTGTTTAGGCAGTTTAACGATTTTTCAGCCAGGCTGGGGAGTTCAATGTTAATTAATCTTTTTTATTTTATTTTTATTAATGTTCCTTTTAACGCAAAACTAAATATATAATTCTTATACGAATAAATATTTTAAATGTCAACGTTTATTCTTTAATTACTATCAAGAATATTTTTTCAATTTTAAAGATTGTCCTGCATACTTTTGCAAATTAATTGAAACAACCGCTTTAGTTTCATTTCTTTCACCATACGGTCAGTTTTACACCCACTGGAGTGACAGGGTGTAATCGATTTCTATTTTTTTCCTCAGATTAGATCATTTTCAGTGGTGTGCAGTAATATGAATCTATTTTGGAGGTGTATGATGAAGTTTGTTTGATCTTGAATAATATTGCATCATCCGTGATTGCATCAAATTTTTATCCCGCCCAGATACTATTGTCTCGACTGTCGATTAGTTGTCCTACGGCCATTTTCTGCGATGGACGTTACTCCAGGAAGCGTACGAAATTTGTAACGCTGCACGAACACATTGGCATGATTTACCAGTGAGCAAGTCACAGTACTAGACTGAACCGGAAGCTCTCCTGATTTAAATCCAATCGAGAATCTGTGGTCAATCTCAAGGAACGAATTCGTAAAATGGATATATGAAGTACTAACATGCACACTGGGTCGTGTCTCATTGGAAAAATACCAAAAAAAGTAAATAATAACGGAATTATTCGTTTTTCTTTCAATTAATTTTCACAATGGTGTATATATATATATATATATATATATATATATATATATATATATATATATATATATATTTGTTTGAATAAAAACAGACCACTTAAAGAATCCATGTAATAAATTATTTCACCACAGCCCTTTTTAAAGGGCTCTGAATCATCAGACTTTACTTCCAAGGGTTGAAATGAAAAAATGAAAAAAATTTACACATTTTGACGGGCCGTATTAAGCATATGTAAATTAACGAAGTGAGGAAGTGAGAGGGGGAGAAGACATGAGTGAGTTAGATGTACCATTTCAATTTCTTTTATATATATATATATATTTGCACAATATATTTGCACAATGGTATATATATATATATATATATATATATATATATATATATATATATATATATATATATATTTGCACAATGGTGTATATATATATATATATATATATATATATATATACCATTGTGTAAATATATATATATATATATTAAATTTTAAATTTTAAAGATTGTTCTATATGTAAGTGCTCACATTCCGGTTTCGTCTGTTTCGTTCACTTTCGCAAAATTGCTCTTGAGAAATTCATGTGTCCATCCCCTCAGCTAAGGTTTAAATAACACGGTAGACTGACTTCTAAAGATTTGGCTGGCAGCCAGTCTAGATGAAGAACAAGTCTGAATGCAATACCGTGGAGCAGGCAACGGAAAATCAGTCTACTATCTTACGCAAGATGTCGGGACAAGTCATAGTTAATAAAGAAACGGAATCTGCGTAGAAACATGATTGCCTACATTTCGAAGGCACATAGTAGGAAAGCGTATGTAAATATTTATTAATGACAATTCTCAACCAGCCAATTTGTAGTAAGATCACCTCATTTTGAAGTATCGATTCACTACCTTTATGAAGGATGTTAGGTCATCGACATCGAAGTTTGCTGCTCGCGCTATAAAAGCGTTGTTTAGTGTGAATGAGATCGCCATATTCAATGTTATTCACCATGCATATAAATAAAATAATAGCAGAGATAATAATTAAAATAATATATATCTACTAAAAATTAATTAGATTTAAATATAAATTTAAAACTGAAATTAAAAATAATTAATTCAAAAATGATTTTCAAAAGAAAGTAAACAAACTGGAGTAAACCGCCTGCGTACGGATAGAAGATAAATTGAGTCGGTACACAGAAATAGAAAGGGTTCACAAGACAAGGATATGTCTTCTTACCGGATTTCTTTAACCTCTACAACGAGGCTATCCGAAGAGAACTGCATGTCCTACGAGGCACGCATATAAGATACATAGCTGACACGATGTTAGCAGAAACAGAAAGAAACTGTAAGAACTCCTAGATGAGGTAGTAAAGGATAGTGGGAAGAAAGGACTAACCATCAATCGTAAAAAAGCAAAATCGACAAGAGGCCAACTTCGAATTGGACATGCCAGAATCAAACATGTACAGAAGTTTAAATATGTGGAAAATATTTTAAAAGACATTTTTTTCTACATACAACGTATGAAAGCATGTACGATACCCAGCCTTCGTCAGTCCCAACCAGGGGAGGTAACACAATTTCGGTAGGTAAGGCGGTGCTGCCACCCTTGACGCCACCAGCAACATATGTCGCCGGACAAGATATTATTTTTTTGGTGCAGATGTGTAAGTCTCTGCGATTTTTATGCAACTGAAAGTCAGATTTTCAAAGTTGTGTTAAAAGCGTTTCCTTATATGCGATACCAGAATACGAAGGGGCATTGGCAGAGCGAAAGATGCCTCCCAGAAACTAGACAAAGTACTCAGAGAGAGGAAAATGTCATTAGAAACAAAGAAAAGAGAGAATTAAACGCCCATGTAATATCAGTCCGAATGTATGGTTGTGAGCAAAATGGACAGCACAACGTGTGAGTTACACATCGGGGACATCAAAATAAAGCAAATGAGGAAATGACACAAGAATCCGAAGGTTCAAAGAAATCGTGAAAGAAATCATGACTCTCCACGTATTTCTATTTTTTTTTATCTGTGAAATGCCATGTATTCTAGGGGAAGAAAACGACGTTGTTCCCTGTTTCTTTATCAACAATTCTTTAAAGCTTTTCGCCTCTTGGGTTGAGTACCCATTATATCATGCTATTTAAATCATAGAGCATAAACAAAATGAAACTGATTCTTGCCTTTCCCAAGGGCGTTAGTGCGATAGTGAAAACAGCTGTGAAGCCTGAAACTATCATTCGACTCGACAGTTCCACTTTCAGCGTCGATAACCGTTATGGCACCCGCAGATGTAAGTTTGAGTATGCTGACATTAAAAGCACAGTAAGAACATTTAAATGTTTGTGAAGTATTTTAAGAGAGGACGGAAAATATGAAACCAAAACGCGTAGGCACACTGGATTAGTGAATGATGACTTCCAAAAGCTAAGCAAAGTATTAAGAAACAGAAAAATTCCTGTTACAAGCAAAGACGATACTTTTGAACTGTTACGTAATATCAGTCCTCCTATATGGCAGGGAATGCTGGAGAATCTCCTCAGAGATGAAGTAGAGATTTGAGACAATAGAAGCGTGCTTCTACAGAAGGATGGTGAGAATACCATCGACAGAACATGTGAGTAACGAGGAAGTTTTAAGGAAAATGAAAACGAAACGGGCACATAGAACCAGAAAGCGACAGTTGATATTACTGGGGCTCGTAATTAGGAAAGACGGTGTGGAGAATTTGAAACTCACAGAAGAAAGGAATGCATGAAGTTACTTGCCTAAAGAGCTTGGGTAAATGGATGTTATAACAGGAGTAAGGTGAAAATGGAAATAGCAATGATACTAGCCGTTTCCTTATAAGGAAACATTTGGCATTCATTGACCGAGCAGCCAGTGCTATTGTCGCTTGAAATTGATACACTCTTTCTCTTAAAACAATTTTTCAGAAAATAGATTTCTTAAGTCCAGAAGCCGTTATCATTCTTTCTGTTGTGATCAAGTAAGTGGTTAAAGAACTAACAAAACAAGTGTTACAGATATATCATATATTAAACAGTAAGTACAACAGAAGAGACTAGTTCAATCTATTCTACTGTTGATATTTAACAGCCCGGAGGCTCGGCCAAAAAAAATCCTCGTAGAACCAGCATAAACAGGTTCGGGTTTGTCTATCTCCCCGGACGAAACTCTGTCCTTCGGCACAGCTCCGTCTGGGTTCCTTTCTGCGCAAGACAGAGAGTTCGACATGAGGTGCGAACAGTCACAGCCTCGGTAGAACAGTCTATATCAATGTAAATATCATTATTATCACTATAATATTACACATTCCTACGTTAAAACATCTAGATATTTACATTTGCTTGATTTTGGCATCTCCAATTTGTAATTTGTGCGTTGGGCTCTCCTTTTTGCTGACAACCATTCATTCTTGCAATTAGTGTTTAGTCCTTTCTTGTCGACTCCGTTTTCTATCTTTCTGGAAGATTAGAAGAGTAAAATGTAACAAAAGTTATAACAGCCATGAAAAGAGTTATATACAATTAAAATATGCAAAGTGAGTGAAACGCTAAAGTGTTCTCAACAAACCTATGAGAAACATTGAGAAAGATTGAGAAGCGAAAGCAAGGGTAGAGATTATCATTAATGCAAACTGCAACCACTCCTCCGACAGCAACCGTCTCTGTTTTCTCCTCCTCTAATTCCCCTCTTACTGCAACTTCTAATGTTAACGGATTCAGTCTTACTTTACCAAGACACCCAAGTCAGAGATGCCACTTGCTAATACGATGAACAAGAACGTCTTTATAGCCAAATCCTCGGATATTTTGAAAGCCTGTAATTTAAGGATTAAATGTTGCATTTCTTGTCATTTCGGATTTCGCTATTGCCACATGAAGGCGACTGGTTCAGTGCGCATGAATGACTCGGTTGTGTGTGAAGTAGCATTGGTGGGTAGACAGCACAATGGCACTGGGCATGCGCAAGGTCTTTTGACGGAAGGCGGCTCAGCAAGCGCACAGTCATAATCACGTGACTGATGACCCGAAAAGACAGAAGCAAAAACATTGCAAACCACGACTACTAATAAAGACTTTTTGTCTGTTTCTTTTATTCTTTTCTTTAAGCCCTTATAAAATTTTTCAATCTTTTTCTCCATCTCAAGACCATTTTTTTTTAAACATTTCTGATTTAATTCTTTTTTTTGGCTTTCTCCTTCTGATTCATTCACTCATTTTCAGATTCTTTCTTTCTTACTTTTTCTTCTTTCCTTCGTTTTTCCTTCATTCCTTCCTTCATTCCTTCGTCTCTTCCTTTCACCCTTTGTTCATTCGCCCCTTCCTTCCTTTTTCTTTCTTTCTTTCTTTCTTTCTTTCTTTCTTTCTTTCTTACTTTTCCGAATTCTCCCATCTTCCTTTCTCTTAAACTTTTTCATTCGTCCCTTCTTTCTTTCTTTCTTTCTTTCTTTCTTTCTTTCTTTCTTTCTTTCTTTCCGAATTTTCTTTCTTTCTTTCTTTTTCTATTTTGAATTTTCTTTTTTCTTTCTTTCTTTCTTTCTTTTTTATTTTTCTTTTTTCTTTCTCTTTCTTTCTTTCTTTCTTTCTTTCTTCTTCTTTTCTTTCTTATTTTCTTTCTTTCTTTCTTCTTTTTTTTTCTTTCTTTCTTTATTTTCTTTCTTTCTTTCTTTTCTTTCTTTCTTTCTTTCTTTTTTCTTTTCCGAATTCTCCCGTCTTCCTTTCTCTTAAACTTTTTCATTCGTCCCTTCTTTCTTTCTTTCTTTCTTTCTTTCTTTCTTTCTTTCTTTCTTTCTTTCTTTCTTTCTTTTCCGAATTCTCCCGTCTTCCTTTTTTTCTTTTTTTTCTTTCTTTCTTTCTTTCTTTCTTTCTTTCTTTCTTTCTTTCTTTCTTTCTTTCTTTCTTTTCCGAATTCTTCCGTCTTCCTTTCTCTTACACGTTTTCTATTTTGAATTCTTTCTTTCTTTCTTTCTTTCTTTCTTTCTTTCTTTCTTTCTTTCTTTCTTTCTTTCTTTTTAACCCTCACCTTTCCTTTCCTTTTATTATTTTCACGCTGTCTCATTTTTTTTTATTCCTTCTTAATATTTACTGATCGTAATCAAGTATGGCAAAAGGCACGAACTCAGTAAAATGCACAATGATCTCATAGTAACTGTCACTCTGCGTGAGGTATCCATTTTTTTAAATGAAAGAAGAAGATTGTGTCACGCCTATTGACACAGCAAGAATAGACCATCTACCTAGAAAATCAGTATTCAAAATACCGTTAGTTAGTCTAGATTCGATCTCCGACTTCTGGAAGCGGCAAGTAATATGTGACTATTTTAACAACGAGATAAATATCACTCCAGACTTTTTCTTTTCTTTTTTTTTCTCTTGCAAAAGAATGTTGTCGGTATTTATTATTTGATTAAAAAAATGACCTCCTTCATTTTGCTTTTTGGTTTTGCTTGCTTATTTGTTACTTTTTCGTTCTTTTTATCGATTTGCTTTTATTCTGATTTCTCGTTTCTTCATTTTCTTCCTTGTCATTCATTTGACTTTCATTCTTTATTTTTATTTTCTATTTTTTTCGTTCCCTTGCTTCCTCCGTCTTCCTTTGTATTCTTTCTTTCTTTCTTCCTTCCTTTCTTTCTTTCTTTCTTTCTTTCTTTCTTTCTTTCTTTCTTTCTTTCTCAACCCGCTTTCATTTGTTTCGCTTTTCTTTCTCCTCCGTTGGTTTACTTCTTCCTTTCTTTCTTGGCCCATTTTCATTAATTTGTTTTATATTTACATCTATTTCTGGATGTCTTTATTTTACTGTTTCTTTCCTTCTAAACCCGTTATAATTTGTTTTGTATTTCTTTCTTTCTTTCTGTCTTTCTTTCTTTCTTTCTTTCTTTCTTTTTTTCTTTCTTTCTTTCTTTTATTTCCTCTTCCTCTATTTTTCCTTCGTCCTCTCTTCGTCTCCATTTACTCCTAAATTCATATACGCACCTTTTTCATTCTTTCTTTCTTTCTTTCTTTCTTTCTTTCTTTCTTTCTTTCTTTCTTTCTTTTCTTTCTTTCTTTCTTTCTTTCTTTCTTTCTTTTACGGCCCCTTTCATTTTTTCTTTCGCTTCCGTTGGTTTGCCTCTTTCTTTCTTTCTTTCTTTCTTTCTTTCTTTCTTTCTTTCAGTTATCTTTATATTCTTTCCTTTGCGTCCTCTTTTTTTTCTTCTGGCTTTTGCTTTTTCACCGGTTTTCTTCTTCCTTCGTGAAACGATTCACTGAAATTCGATATGACTGCCGGTGACATATAATCTCGACTGGTTACGCCTGGCAGCCTCGTTTGCACATTTCCCTCTAATTGAGTGAAACGTAGTGAGTAGGAATGTTAAGCTGTGAACTGTACAGACAGTCCGGCGAAAATACACAATGGAAACACATCCCCGTTCTTCTTTCTCATCATCGACGAATAATAATTCTAAATATTTTACTAAAATCCATTTTTCCCAATTTTTACATGGATCGATAGCAGCAGATAAGTTTTATTTTAGTATTATTGGTTCTACAAAAAATAATTATCTCGTTATATTTATTGTTCTTTTGGAATACCATAAAAATGTCTTAAAGATGAAATTTAAAAAGAAACAAGGGAATGTTAATTTTTTTTATTAGCATTTCAATCTTGATTAAGCTCATCAGCTGCCGGATGTTTTTTCCACCATTTTTTTCTTTTTGAAATCGAAAGGATTTATTCCTATTTGAATTGTAAAATTAAATATTTTCAGTGATTGTACCACAACACACTAAGTCCAACTAATTTAATATTATTGCTGATACAAAAACATATTGCTTACAGTAAACAAATAATACGTTGCGAGGATTTGGAGGCAATAAATTTAGATGCCAAATCAAATAAATAAGAAAATTTAAATATTTGGGAAATGTGACGCCTAAAATCGGACACAACTGAAATAGCGAAAGATGCCTTCAAAAATTTAAAGAAAGTATTAAGAAACAGGAAAAGTTAATTATAAGCAAAGTAAGACGTGCTAAACTGTTATGCAATAACAGTCCTTCTATATACTAATGAAGTTTTGTTTGGTTTGTTTTGTTTTACGGTATATCAACCTCAATGGGTTATTTAATGCCGACAATATTTTTATTGCTGGTAATTTTTTTTTCAAAGATGTATAGCTGGTAATAATTTTTCTTCGAAAATTTATTATTGCTGGTAATAATATTTTTACAAAATATTTCTGGGATTAAAACACATTTTTACACTTTCATAGTGTTTTGACCCCAGTTTGGGGTTAACTATTTGCCCATAGAAAGGACCCGAACAGCTGCTACTACCTCGGGTCAGGGTGGATCTGGGAACAACAGCAATTAAGAGGTGGCCCCACGCTCCTCAAAACGTCCTGAACCGAGGCCTTGTTGTTGGACATAGTTTATCGTCTTATTCAGGACGCGGATGTAGTTTGTCGTCATACCCAGGACGTTGGTTTGGTTTAAGGCTTTTCAACGTCAATGTGTTATTTAATTTCGACAAGATTTTTATTGCTGGTAATATTTTTTTTAAAAATGTATTGCTTGTAATGTATTTTTTTCCGAAATATATTATTGGTAGTATTTTTTCCAAAATGTATTGCTGGTAATATTTTTTTTCAAAAATGTATTGCTGGTAATAATGTATTGCTGCTAATATTTTTTTTCAAAAATGTATTGCTGGTAATAATGTATTGCTGCTAATATGTTTTTTCAAAAATGTATTGCTGGTAATATTTTTTTTCAAAAATGTATTGCTGGTAATATTTTTTAAAAAATGTATTGCTGGTAATAATGTATTGCTGGTAATATAAAAATGCTGGTAATAATGTACTAATATTTTTTTTCAAAAATGTATTGCTGGTAATATTTTTTTTCAAAAATGTATTGCTGGTAATAAAGTATTGCTGGTAATATTTTTTTTCAAAAATGTGTTGCTGGTAATAATATATTGCTGGTAATATTTTTTTTTAAAAATGTATTGCTGGTAATAATGTATTGCTGGTAATATTTTTTTTCTTAAAATATTTATTGATGGTTATAATTTTTTTACAAAAATGTATTGTTGGTATTAAAACCTATTTTTACACTTTCATAGTGTTAGCTATTTGCGAACAGCTGGGACACTAACAGAGTGGCCCTAGGAACACCAACAATTAAGAGGTGGTTCCTTCGCTCCTCAAAACCTCCCGATCAGAGGCCTTGTTGCTGGATGTAGTTTATCGTCTTACCCAGGATGCGTGAAGGCTGGACAATCTCCTCACAGCCGAAGAAGAGACGAGAGCCAACATAAATGTGGTTCTAAAGAAAAATGCTAAGAATACCATGGACTGGACATGTGAGTAACGAACAAGTTTTAAGGAAAATGGAAATACAAAAGCTGCATACATAGAGTCAGAAAGCGAGCTGACATTTCTAGGAAACATAATGAAGAAAGAGTGTTTGGAGAATTTAACACTCACAGGACGTACAAGCGAGACAAATTAAGCAGTGAGTAACCTACTTAACGAATTTGTGTAAATGGATGAGAATAGGGACTGGGAGGGATGACGGACCTTAATAAGAGATACCAAAGATAGAAAGTTGCGGAGAGACATGATCAGCTTCACCCTGAAGGGACACGGTAGATAGAAGAAGCTATCAGGCTTCTGTGGCTGAGTGGGTTAAAGCCAAGTCTCGTCTTGTTGGGTGTTATCTATTCCAATTTTCAGTTTTATTTGTTCCAAGTTTGCTTTAACGTTCAGATGCATTTGCTCATCTTTTGTGTGCCATGTCAATTTAAGATGCATTCAGTCATGGTTCTCCACAACTTCTATTTTGTTGCTCTAAGTAACTTTTAATTCTTTGTCATCGCTTTATCTCTGTACTGTCATCGACTCATTAAAACTCGTCAGGGTGATTACTCGTTCTTTCTCCCTTGCTTTCATTATGTCCTATGAGTGTTATATTTTCCAGACCTTCTACCCTCATTATGCATCTTACATATTTCATTTCTCTTTGTCACTATAAGTTTCTTTGTAGTTCTTATTCTTCTTTAACAGAAAAATTGCATTAGTCGCTATAATTACACCAGTATCGATTTGAGTCACTTCTTTATCTGTGAAGAGATCGTCCAGATATCACTGTCATATAAGAAATTAGATATTGCATAGCACTTCACTATTTTTTCTTTGTTTATTATAGCATTTTCATATTTCTTTTTACTCTGCTTAGTTTCTGAAAGGCATCTTTTGCTTTACTCATGTACATTCATTCTGTCGTCACTTACTTCTATGTACTGTGCCCCTTCAGAAGGTTGGCGATCATGGCTCTCCACTACTTGCTCTCCTTTGTATCTCTTTTTTCTTTTGTCGTTTTTCTATCTCTCCGAAACCCTGTTCTGCTATACATTTATAGAAGCTCCTTTTTCTATGTGTCGGGTCACATCAGGACATTGGTAGTCATGGCTCTCCACAATTTCCTCTTTTGTAGCTCTTAATAAACTTTGTCTTTTTGTTATCTCTCCTAAACCTGGTTCTCTTAGTGTTGTAGTGTCCTCACTTTACTGAGTCTGTCGTGGACTCTTCCACTTACTAAAAAGTTAGTAGGAAAGTAAGATTCGGGGGAACGGTAATATAGACCGTTCATTACTATCGAACTCTCCGCCTCGGCGGAGAGGAACCCGGACGAGCCTTTGCCGAATGGCGGCGGGGAGGTAGAGAGACCCTGAAACCCGTTTAAGCGGGTTCTAAGGGAATATTTTTGGCCGAGCGTACGGGCTCGAAAACCCACCCTAAACTCGGCCTTGTACCACATACATCCCTCATGGTGGGGGAGCTGTTAAATATTAACAGTGATATAGACTGTTCAACTGTCGAACTCTCTCTCTCTCAGAGAGAACTCGGACGAGGTTTTGCCGAAGGGCAAAGTTTCGCCCGGGAGGTAGACA
The DNA here is from genome assembly GCA_903632075.3 of Acanthosepion pharaonis. Classification (NCBI taxonomy): domain Eukaryota; kingdom Metazoa; phylum Mollusca; class Cephalopoda; order Sepiida; family Sepiidae; genus Acanthosepion; species Acanthosepion pharaonis. Next base: position 519,970 of record CAHIKZ030001218.1, read on the forward strand.
AACCCTGAACCCGTTTACACGATTTCGAAGACAATATTTTTGGCCGAGCCTACGGGCTCGGAAAACCCACATTTAACGGCCTTGTGCCACATACGACCCACGTGGGGGGATCGTTAAATATAACAGTGATAGACTGTTCAACTGTCGAACTCTCTGTCTCGGCAGAGAGAAACTCGGGGGAGTGTTTGCCGAAGGGCAAAGTTTCGTCCGGGGAGGTAGACAGACCCTGAACCCGTTGATACGGGTTCTAAGAGAATATTTTTGGCCGTGTCTACGGGCTCGGAAAACCTACCCTAAACTCGGCCTTGTGCCACATACATCCCTCGTGGAAGGGTGGCTGTTAAATATTAACAGTGATATAGCCTGTTCGTTACTGTCGAACTCTCCGCTTCGGCAGAGAGGAACACGGACGACACTTTGCCGCAGGGCAACGTTTCATCCGGGGAGGTAGACAGGCCCTGAACCCGTTTAGGCGGTTTCTAAAGGAATATTTTTGGCCGTGCCTACGGTCTCGGAGAACCCACAGTAAACTCGGCCTTGTGCCACATACATCTCTCGTGGGGGGAGCTGTTAAATATTAACAGTGATATAGAATGAATGCTAGTCACACTCCCAAGTCGTGTAACACTCTTCTGTTGTATTTACTGTTCAATACCCTATTTATCTGCAACCTCTTGTTTTGTTATTTCTTAACCATTTACTTGGTCAAAACACCTAGCGATTTACAGAAGATCCATTTTCTATGTATCGTGTTGCATCAGAACGTTGAAGATCATGGCTCTCCACAATTTCCTCTCCTTTGTTGCTCGTAACAAAATTTTGTCTTTTGCTATCTCCCCGAAACTCTGTTCTGCTATCCATTTATAGAAACTCTTTATTCTTTGTGTCGGGTCACATCAAGGCATTGGCAGTCATGGCTCTCCATAATTGTCTTTTTTATAGCTTTTAATAAATTTCTTCTTCTTCTTCTTCTTCTTCTTCTTCTTCTTCTTCAGATGTTTCTGTACACTGGTGCTGTTCTTTGTATTTCAAGTGTTGGTTTTTGTTTAAAGGCATATCAACCTCTTATAGATTATTCAAAATCTAAATATTTTCTAAGTAATTTTATTTTAATCTTTTAGAGATAATAATGGTTACAATTAGTACAATTAACGACTACAAGTCTTACTAATTTACTCATAGATGCTAGGAGAAGAGAGGGATTTATACCTTTCCCAAGCTTATTTGCGCGTAAGTGAATATAACCAACCAAAACTCACTACGCCGCGTACACTGAGGCGAACCCCTCATTCCAATCGTATTCCATTAGTAAGGAGTAAGATCTACTCAGTCAGCTTCACACTACGAATTGCACTTTGTAGAACCGACTCCTAAGAGGATGCTTTCTTAACCTGTTTTAGTTTAGGCTTACCCGTTGTTATACTGGAACAATTCTATTGTTAATAGACTCTCCCACATATAATAAGTAGTAGTAGTAGCAGTCGCCAGGGAGCTCAGTGAGTTGATGAGTCAGTCGATGTCGGACATTAAAGTATCAACCACCACAACTAGATTGCTGCGTTATTAACTATTATTTCAAGTTTCTAACGTTTTGTACGTCGAACCTTTTTAGGACCGACTTAGTGAAATACAAGCCTCCACTGTGAAACTACTCTATAACAACTTTGGCGATCAGGATTCGTTTCTCATACGGAAAAAAATTTTTTTTCGTTCTCTCTACAACACTTGACGACTACGATTCGAAACTCATACGGTGAAAAAAAAAATTCACCCGCTATAACAATTTGGCAACGAGGGATTCGGATTCATACGAAGGAAGAAAAACCCTTTCGTACTCTATAACACCCTTTATCTTTCTCAGATATCCTGTTCCTTTTCATCTTCTTTAGTAATCCTCTAATTTGAATGGTTCTTGATCCTCGTAGAGGGTGAATATTAGTTTTAAAAAATAAAAAATCAGAAAAATTCTTTTTTAGTTAATCGATCTAAAGTAGTACCTTAGTATCTACGTATCACCAAGCGTTTTTCTGATTCAGGCAACCACAGATAAACTTGCTATAAGTTCATCGTTAGCTGACCCGATTAGTAAAATTTCTTTTATTAAATTTTAACTAGCTTGTAAAATATATTTCACAGAATCGAAGCCAGGAAATATATAGACGTAAGTCTTTAATGATATTATAATTTGAAAACATGAAATCGAATCAATTTAAATGCACTCAATGACATCCAAGTTTACGTCATCAGATGTCAGCTTTAATAATTTGAGCCTTTGTCCACCCCCATCACGACAATATCTGTGGGTTGTGCGTGACATAAATAGGGAAATGTTTTCCAATTGACGTGTTAAATTATAGATTATTAAATTATTAATTACGCTTTTAAAAATATTTAGGGACATTTTCCTGTTATCCGGGGAATTTTTTTTTTTATCAATGAATCTTTCTAAAACAGATAACGAGGTCTAACAATAATTTCGATTACTTTTTTATCCCTCACCCAATCTCTCACTTTGTCTCTCCTCTTCTTTCTCTCTCCTTCTATCACACTCCCCACTATCTCTCTTTCTCTCTCACCCTCTCTATATGTATGTATATATGTATGTATATATAGCTGGCATCTCGTAATGGAGTAGTCAACTATAAATACATATATACATGCAACAGGGATTGGCGGATAGCTTCAACACCCATAGAGCGCAGCTGTTTACCACAAAGGTACACTCAGAAAGCCCACAAGGTTTATACTGCAACTATGCTGAGCAGACCTTAGTTACAGTTTCTGGGAGAGAGCGTATTGTCTTGTGGGATCACCAATTTGAACAAGGCCAGCATGCTCCTGTGACTTCGTGCTTGCCCAGCTATAGACAGCACCCAAGGGTTCTGTCTACCTAATTTCACTCACAAGGCGTGGTAAGGTACCAAAGGCAGGGGTTCAACCCCTTCAAGTTCGATAGCATCAAGAAATCGACCATGATGAGATTCGAACCGGGGTCTCATGGTTAGAATGCGAACGTTTTAACCCCGTGCCCATCCATCTATCTATCTATCTATCTATCTATCTATCTATCTATCTATCTATCTATCTATCTATCTATCTATCTATCTGAATAGTAAATATATATATTTCTTCAGCGGTAGCACAAATCAAAGTTTCAGTACATTGCAATGACGAGTTACTGATTGCTGAAAAAAAATGCATATTTATTGTTACAATAATTATAAATCTGTTATTATATATCGAGCACTATTTGATCAGCGCCAGCAATCAATGTCCGATATTATATATATATATATATATATATATATATATATATATATATATATATATATATATATATATAAGGGTGTTTCATTAAGACGGATCAGATTCAGCAGTAAATAAATCAGTGTTAGTGGTGAAATTTACTTATTTCTCTATCGAATCATGTTATTTAAGTCATGACAATTATGTGTAAAAATAATATCACCTAAATGTCCGCCAAATTTAAAAGAATCATTGGACGCTAAAACTTAACTAATATTTAAAATTATATATATATATATATATATATATATATATATATATATATATATATATATATATTTATAATATTTTTTTTTATGTTTATACGTCTGCTCTACTTACTGTATTGAGTACTTTATTTAGTTATTTTGCTTACTCGTATCGGGTTTTTTCTTTGGGCTTTGGACTTGCATGTTAGACGATTTTTTCGGCTAACGTACATGGTCTTGACTCTATCTTTCTTTTATACCTTTTTCCCTTTGATATTGGTTTGATTATTTGCAAATCCAGACACCGAAGGTTTTCGGACGAGTATAATAATAATAATAATATTTATATATATATATATATATATATATATATATATATATATATATATATTGATATTTGATTGAGTTTTGTGACCCTAGGTTTCACGCTTTTTGCGATCCTCAGACAGTCTGACGATCGCAAAAGCGTGGAAACCCAACAAACTCACATCTATCCAACTAAATATGTTAGCTCTATCTCTGATATTGAGCGCTTTCTAATAAGTACCGCGCATATATATATAAATATATATATATATATATATATATTTATATTTATATACGCACACACACACACACACACACACACACACACACACACACACACACATATATATATATATATATATATATATATATATATATATATATATATATATATATATGTGAGAAATAGTGACCATCGCTAATGAATAGAGTGAAGAAAAAGGGATGAGAAAAGTGAGGGGAAACAACATGGAAGCCTAATTTGATGAAGAGAAAACATTAACAATTTTGGAACAGAATGTCTTTACTAGAGAATGAATTTTTCAACAGAAACAATGAATCCTCCATTCCACAATTGCAGATTTTTAAAAAAGCGGTTGGTAGAAGAAAGAGTAGATAGAAAATGATAAAAGCGGAAATAAAAAAAAATAAATTATTTAGCATTTTGATCAAATGGTACACTGTTTTAGCTCCCATTTTATTTTATCACAGCACCTCATTCAAATTCCATTCCTAGAAATTTTGGGAGACAGAATGAAACCCTGAAGTCCCTGTGTTACGTTTATACGCAAACATGGAGAATATATTTTGTTGAACATATATAGTTTAATGAAGGAAGAAATGAAGATATATGAGGTCAGATTAAAAAGTATCGGGACTATAAAAAATTAACACACATCAATTCGGCATTTAATTTCCTTCGAAGTAGTCTCCTTCAGAAGCCAATGATATATCAAGCCATTGAATATTACTGGAACTGATTTTTTGGGAAGCGAGCAGATACCTTTTGCGAACGTCTTGAAATATTTTTGTGGTATGATACACCTAATTTACATAAGCGGACTACCGACCATATAAATACCTTTTGCAGAGAAGATCTAAGAAATTGAATCCAGAGATCTGCCCGACTTCGATTTAGTCAGCCTTTTTGCAGGAATATTCCCAAGAATATACCAAACTAACTGTTACCTATTCTTTGTTTCAATAATTTTGTTAACGTACATTTTTGTTGTATTTTCCAAGATTTAAGCTTCAAAAAAAATTTCGAAAAAAAAAAAGCAAGATTTGGGGAATATGGAGGTTGTCGGACATGGAGAATGTTGTGCTCGGCCAAAATACTGCTGTACAAGCCATAGTCACTGATTGAAACTCTGTGGCGTGATGAGACTGTCGTTTATGATGACGGTCGTCTTTGAGTATAGAATCCAGAGGTTAGCAGTGAATATTTCGAAGACAGTAGGGAAGCGTAGTTCAGGTTAGCAGTGGATATCCTGGTAAAGTAGCAAAGCGTAGTTCTTCCTTCTGTTCCTCTTCGCCTGACAAGATGGCACTGGACATTCGGATAGAGTAAACAAAATGGCCGCCTTTATACACGACGGATTGAATATTCTACGTCTTCTGATTGGTTAACCTTCAATTGGTGGACTATAAAGTGAGTCAAGTCATTTGGGCTAGCTCACTAGTTAATACATATACACAAAAAACTGCAATAGAGACAACCACACTCTGCACACTTTCCTTCCAAACACATCTAATCAACGGATGTGAACGCAAATGTTATAGCTTAGTGTACATCCGCGACAGAGTTCAAGGTCAATCTGTGCCAAGGTGTTTCACTCTGCGTACTTACCGTAGCAACAACCCGATACTTTTTTTTTTATCAGAACTCGTATATATAAACAAGGAACAAATAGAAAAATTTTTAGAATTTTGATATCATTTAAAAAGTGAAAATATAACTCTACAGCATTCCACTCCACAAATGGCTAAATTTATGAAAGAAAATGCCCTTCTGTCGGATTTAATCCATATTTTAAGATATGCATGAGGTTAGAAGATAAATGACAAGGTTGAAAACCTTCTAGACACGCGTTTCCCTCTAAGAAGGGACATCTTCAGACAAATAATTGTTTTACAGATAGAATAATTTTTTTATAAAAAGGGGGAAAATTAGTTTAGGGGAGAAATGTAATAAAAACTGGTTGCAGTTTAGAATTAACCAAACCTACAAAGGTCTTTAAATCGGCGTTTTATTAAGTTCTTTTCTCTTTATATGCAAGATTGATTCCATTTGTCTGAAGAAGTTCTTTACGGGACGAAACGAATGACTCTCAGTTTTACATCTTGTTATTTATTTGCCTACTGATATTTTTTTTAAAAATTTGTATCTGTGGAGTCGAAGTATATATATATATATATATATATATATATATATATATATATATATATATATATATATACAATATGCAATCAATTTACAAATACATGAATTATTCATACAAAAAAGGTTAATGAAAAATGGCAAGAATCCATTCCGATTGTTTATAACAAAAACCTTAAATCCGTTATGCATGGGTTGATCTTGTAAATTTCTGCCGTATTAAATTTTTATCAGACGTCTGTTCAAGATTTCATATAATAGATGTTGTTATATTTTGACATCGAAAATATATATTGTATCCGAAATGCTATTAAAATATATTGGTTTTTGAACCAAAATAGTTTATTTTGAATTTTTTTTAAATGTCTCGTCTATCAAATATGGTAATGAACAAATGTTTTATATATTTTTATATGTCAAAGTATATATATATTGTTCAATAATTACAGTAATATATACCAAAGGTATATGGATCAGATATTTAAATTATATGCAATATTTAAATATATGAATTATTCATACAAAACTAATGCAAAGGTTAATGATTTAAATGGCAAGACATCCATCTTGCAAACGATTCAAATTTTCAAAAACCTCTAAACCGTTATGCATGGGTTGATCCTTGTTTTTAAATTTCTGCCGTATTAGTTGTTATTTTTACTACAATCTTTCGTCTGTTTATAACATCAGGTATAAATAGATATTTTTTCTCTTAGTAATAAGAGGACATAAATAAATTGTATCGAAAAAATGCTATTAAAAAATGAGTTATTGGTTTTTGAAATAAAACATGTGTGTGTACATTGTGTGTCAAAAGGACGGTATTTTTTTTATCATATTATTTGAACTATATAAATGATATATATACGTTTATAACATAAAATATATTTTTTGTATTACAAAGGTTTACATAAATTCCATCTCTGATATAACTTTAAATATTACATTAAAACTATATTTTTTTATCATATATATATATATATATATATATATAAATTATTATATTCTATATATATATATATATATATATATATATATATATATATATATATATATGCTAAAAAATAGTGAAAATAGTGGACACTCAGGTCATCGCATTTTAAATCAATAGAATTGGCGGGGAGTGAAGGTAGTTAACATAATAGCGGTGTCAATGGAAAGAGCGTCCTTTTGACATAGCGATATTTTGCGAGGATAAAGATATTCGGCTGAATATCTTTGTCTTCCTTTAAGGCATGTCTTGTTCTCAATTACCTGACTCATCACGTGCGTACATATTCAATTAGAGATTATAATTTTTATGCGTTTAATAAAAGCAAATGACATCGGAATATTTTAATTCCTCGGACTGAAAAAGCACTAATCATAAATTATTTCGTGATCATTATAGTAATGAAAACTGAAATGACTTAATATAATTAATATTTAAGCAATCTTAATTGATGTTCCATTTCTCATTGAGTTCAATGGATTTTGATGACAGCTTGTCTTTTTTTTTTGTATCTGACCTACTGGCTTTTACCATACTCTCCTTAGAAATAGAATGCTTTTTTGTCTTGATTCTAAAGCGCGGTTTAGTGTTTCTGTCATTTGAAACTAATATCAAATTAGTCATTTTCCAGCCATTGTATCTGCTATGCACTTTGAAGCACAAATTATCGTTATTTATTAACTTTTTCAGTTATAATTATGGGTGTTACAACTGTACAAGTTGCGATGGATAAATTTTCGTTTAAATTACGCAAAAAATGAAAATAACACTCATTTTAAGAGACATATTTACCAAAATTACACAAAATACCTTGCAATATTAAGGTACGGTCTAAAAGTTCAGTGGGCCGTAGTTCAACTCTCCAAATAAGTCATCTGATTGTTCATTCTTTGATATAACTTAACTAGAAATCTACGCAGGGCTGAATGCCTTCTTGTAAGGTTCTTTTACATATAACTTTTCAGCCTATATTAACACAATTCATTTCTTTTGTGCTGTAAAAAGAAAACCAAAACACCTTTCTTTGAACTTTGTTTGCGAGGAGCTTTGTAAAATGTTTATATCAGCTTAAAAGAAAAAAGATTATTTTTATACTCAATAATAAAATTATTCAAATTTGTAGAGCTGGGTTTGAAGATTATTTCTTTTCTCCGCTTTTCTCTGTATATATATATATATATATGTATATATATATATATATATATATATATATATATATATATACATACATACATATATATATATATATATATATATATATATATATATATATATATATATATATATATATATATAAAATATATATAATATATACATATATATATATATAATAATTTATTCCATATATATATATATATCGTAAATATATACGATCCAATTCATCAGATATATATAAATTATAAAAAAAAAAAACAGAAAAAATATATACCCCGGGAATAAAACATAAAATTTAGTGAGAATGTATGTATGATTTAGTGTGGGACATAAAATTTAGTGAGAATGTTAGAGTAAATAGAAAATGAATAGGGAGGGTAACAGGTGAGAGAAGAACAGGAAGGTCTTTTTTATTATATCATTACTCTGTTCTGGACATTGAGTTCTACCTGGATTCTATCCTCTTGGAATATTTTTTATACATATATATATGTATGTGTATGTATGTATGTATGTATGTATATATATATTTATATATTTTAGATATATGATTGCATATGTATGTATATTTACCACTAATATATATATATATATATATATATATATATATATATATATATATATATATATATATATATATATATGGTGCGTGTTCGTGTGAGAGAGAGAAAACAGGAAGAAAAAGAAGGAGAGTATATACTGTGTGTGTGTTTATGAACATAAGAATTCATACAGCATGTTGTCTGTCAGTATCATACCGCAAACTATCGTCAATTCTGCGAACTTCGTCCTTTCTATCTTAATCCCCATGTCACCTATGTATAGAGATCTCGAAAGGATTAGAGACATGTGAATATGACCTTATGGCGTGAAACCGACCGTCATCATGCAGTGTGGATTCCTGTATTGGTTCATATGTTCCAAATACTCAAATGCGCTAGCACCGAAATTAACCACTCTTCATCCATTCTAAACAATATATATATATATATATATATATATATATATATATATATATATATATATATATTATAATGTTATAAATTAATTGATTTAAAATATGCTTTTTTCGCTACACAGTTCTAACCATGTTTCAAAATGGAAGCTGAAAGCTCTGAATTTAATTTTGTAAAAAACATATTTTAAATCAATTAATTTATAATATTAATGCTCTGTAAATTTACATTGAGCACTATTTTGTAAAATAAAAATATCTATAAGAACACCGGATTATATATCATACTGTTTTTTCTTTATATATATATATATATATATATATATATATATATATATATATATATATTCAAATATATTGATAAAATAGGAAAGAACCGTTAGATTGATGATCCGAAGTTCTTTAGTATTTTTGTTTTATTTTTAAAAAAACAGTGATCGATACACAAATAGAGACTAGATTATAATTATTTTTTTAATTATATATATATATATATATAGTAAAGTAACAAATCCGTTGATATATAATCCAAGTGGATCCTCGTAATGTTAAATATTAAAACTGAGCCACAAAAAGAGCTCAATATATTTATTATTACTGAGTAAACAGTTAATAAACTGTTGTGGTAGGATCTACCTAATTTGCATAGTGGAGTACCGACCATATAAATATGGTTGGTACCGGGAAGAGCGGGAGGAATCAAGAGATTCAACCAGAGACTCTGCCCGATTGCGACTCAGTCAACACATTCTCCAGGAACGGTCTTACCAGGAATATACAAAAGACTATATGTAAATATTGTGTACACTTTCTTGTTTCAATACATTTTGTTCTAAGTACATTTTGTGTTGCATTATTATTCCATGCATTAGTCAAGTTTCAACATAAACAATAAAATCCAAAATTACATCATATGGAGAATAAGCTTATTTCGTCAGACGAATATATAGGTCGTCTCGTCTGTCTTTATCAACCCCAGTATGGACAGAGTTCGTGTCGGAAATAGACATTTAACTCTGAAATCTAAAAAAAAGAAAAAAAAAAAAGAAAAAAACGATGGGTCGAAAAAACAATACAGAATTTATCAATTTCAATGTTTCAGTCAGACGAAAGGCACAAGACAGGGGTCAGAGGAGAGTGGAAGGTATTTGTCTTAAAGGGAACAAGTTTTATAAAATTAAACCAGGATATATATATATATATATATATATATATATATATATATATATATATTAACTAAATTTAAATTAGTGTGGCACAAGATCACAAGAAATGGGTACAGGATGGAATCGAACATTAAACTCTATTGATTCCTTGGGCGTGTTGAACATACTAGCTATTGGAACCATTGTTGGGGCGCATGTATAGACTGTGGTGTCTGAATGTGTTTGCGTATGTGTATTTGTCAGAGACGTTTCTCAATATGGACATTCACGTTGTACGGTACGCAGTCGCCAAATATCAAACCGATTAATATAAATATAGTGCCTGTCTTTTCTCGAGTGAGTCAGACGAAAATTTCGCACGCACACCTAACATATTTCCAGACCCATAATCTATCGTGAAGCAGCACTGGTCATCGCTTAACAATGATTTATTTTTCCGAGGTGAAGCCTTCTGTCAGAAGCGCAAGATGACGTACATCCGCTAACAGGCCGGCCATTGTTTGTCCAGTGTACGAAGTGACGTCACACAATATGTCTTCGACGGTAATGGCGGGTGTTTCGCTGCTACGTTTGCTTATTATAATGGAAGATATTTGGCTAGCGAAGAATGGATGATGATGTTGCAGTAGACAGATGAACCATAGCACTCATGACGATAAACATTTATTCCTGGTTACAATTCAGAGAGGTTGTAAATTGCGTTACTGATCCATATAGGCGGATAATAAATGTCGATCAATAAGAAATAATCGGAGTAGCCATTGCTGTAATGACTGCAGTTCTAAAAAGAAGACAATTTTCAAGAAATTAATATGGTGGAAAATGCCGATGATGATGATGATGATGATGATGATGGCGAGGAGGAAGAGGAAGAGGATGGTGATAATGATATTAACAATGTTGATACTAAATGTATCTGTCTATATTTCTGAGATGAGGTATTATGTACACTATTTACATTATTCGGACTATTGTCCTCATCTTTGTCGCCATATTTATTACAACGTTTCGACCGTTGTACGCTCCGGCTTTCTTCAGGTGGTTGTAATGTCGAACTGAACCCTTTATTTCGCTCATTGGGGTAGACTGTTCTAGTTCCACGCGTTATATTGAGTTCAATACCAATTTAAGGCAGTGGAGAACTTGGATAGGGGAATTAACTGACATCCATTAAACATGGCACGTGGTACTGTTTTATAATGATAAACAAATACTACATTACTTAAGAATCGAAAAACGAAAAGAGTAAATAAAAATATACAATATAATAAATAAATAATAAAAAAACAAGTAAAATAAATTAATCTCAATTAATTAAAATAAATAAATAAATAAACTAACAAACCGATCCCGATAAATTAACCGTTAGAAAAAAAAAACAAGTAAAGATAATCAATCCAAATAAATAAATGAAGTAATAAACAAATTAAGAACTGCTCTCGCCAAAATAATAGTTAGAATAAACTACAATAATCAACACCAAAATTGAATAAATAGCTTTAATTATCTTCCCAAAACAAAACAATTAAATTAGCGATATAAACAATTTTTTACTACGTTAATCAAACACCGATTAAAATAAAAGTAAATAAGTAAATAAGATAGGAAATAAAAAAAAATAAAAAAAAGCAAAATAATTTAACCCAAATATATAAATAAATAAACAAATAAACGACTTTCGGCAAAATAACCGCCAAAATAGACTACCCACAATGCACCACTGATCCGTATATATAAATAGCCGAGAAAAACAAACAACACTCGTGGCCTGACGATTGCAGCTAGCATAAAACAACCTGTCGCCTCTAAGTGTTGACTTCAATTTTCACTTTTATATTTACACACGCTCTATCTCTGATATTGAGCACTTTATCCCATTAATATAGCACACCTTAAGAGTATATATATATATATATATATATATATATATATATATATATATATATATATAAAGGGTGTGCCAATAACTTGGACTGATTTAAATATGAATTAAGCTTTTAGCGTCTAATTATTTTTTTCTTTTAAATTTAGCGGACATTTGGGTATTATTATTTTTCACACATAATTAACATGACCCAAGAAAAAATAAAGAAATTTTCACCCTAACACTGATTTATTTACTGCTGACTTTGATCCGTAATAATGAAACACCCTTTATATATATATATATATATATATATGAAGAAAAATATACTGAAAAAACAAACAAAAATCCTAATATGCGATTATGCTGTTAATTATGTTTTATGAATATGTCCTGAAGATGGTCTATTAGACCGAAACGTCCGACGTTGACATTAAATATTAAAACAGCATAATCACATTAGGATTTTTGTTTGTTTGTTTTTTCAGTATATTTTCTTCATACTGTCGGATCTATATCCATATATTTTATATATATATATATATATATATATATATATATATATATATATATATATATATATATATATATATATATAAAGGTGTTCTATAACTTGGACCGATTTAAGATTTTTCTTTTCTTTCAGATTTGGCGGACATTTGGGCGATATTATTTTCCGCACATAATTGCCATGACTTAAATAACATGATCAATAGATAAATAAGTAAATTTTCACAAATACCACGGATTTATTTACTGCTGACTTTGATCCGTCTTAATGAAACACTCTTTATAATAAAATTATTTAAAATTATTATTTTTCTTGAGAGCCCATATCTGCGCCTCCCACTTCGTATCCGAAACGCAAAGCAATTTCTAAAGAATTAATAATCGAGTTAATAATCTGAGAAAAGAATGTGCTTTCCTTAAAAATGGAAAATACAGACTTGCTTAAGTGTGACCTTCGTCGTGGCCGAGCGGTAAATCACACCGGATCGTTTTTTTTTCTACAATGAGGGACGTGGGTTCTATCTGTACCGGAGAACATGTTTTCTTTACTATAATTTCTCGAATGCGTCGGCCGGTAGTCGTTTAAAACACCGTTTAAAATAAAAATGGGGCGAGTTTTTTAAACACGGGTCTCCCCTAAAATAATGTTTAAAGAAATAAAAAAGCTGTATTAAAAATAAATCATTAATTCTTTAGAAATTGGTATTATCTATCCATTTATCTACATAAGGAAATGTCCTTCGTTGAAAATCTGTGTAGATATACATGTTGCGGTAGAAATATCATCCCACATTTTAAACTGTCACTTGATGCTAATGAACTCAGGCGTGGAAATGGCGTCTACATCTAGCTAATATTTTACCATTTTTTATTCGGATACCATCAGTTACCATCATGGCAGGTGCACACAGTGCTTTTGCTGTTGAAACGTTTTTTTTTAAGACTGGTGAATCTGTAATTGCAACACAGAGAGCTTTTAGTGCTCATTTCATGTTACGGCCGAATGATGATGTTTTAGTTAGAAAATCAATAATGCGATGGGTCGAAAATTTCATGACTGCAAGTTCAGCGCTTAAAAGAAAGCCATCTGGGAGACCTTGAACTTCTGGGTGGTAGAAAACTTTAGAAATCATTTAAAACAGTTTATGGCAAATAGAGGCCACCATTTGGTGGACGTCTTTTTTTAAAACAAAATGAATAAAAACTGTAGCCATTTGTTTAAACAACAGTGAAATAATCTTTTAATAGTAATTACCTTGATTTTTTTATCAACCTTTAAAATGTGGGAGTTTTTTTTCTGCTGCACACTGTATAATAAATTACATATTGATAAAATGTCTTCATATTTAAGAGTGGGGAGTGTATTTCAAACAGGGGGTATCAACTAAAATAACGTTTGAAGTAATAAAAATGTTGTATTAAAATACATCATTAATTCTTTAGAAATTGGTTTTATCTATCCATCTATCTAGATAAGGAAACTACCTTTATTGATAATTTGTGTTGATATACAGGGTGCGGCAGAAATACATCCAACATTTCATACTGTCACCTGTGTAGCGTAATTGAACATAGACAAATGGCAATGGTGTATTTATATAAAATAAAAAAGAGTTCAGGTGCCATTTGATATATATATATAACGTCATCCACAGACAGAATGTTTTGCAGCTCATCAGTGTGGCTAGACATCCGCTAGGATCAAAACCCGATTGAATTGGTGTCAGTCGGAGATTCTAACCATTAAGCCGTCGGCGCACGGTAGGGATGAGAGTGGATTTTTAGCGTATTTATTTTTAGAAACACGCCCAGTGACCGACAGTGACTCAATTCATCTGCGAAGAGTCTCTAATATATAGCTATAATAGTCACTGTTTACCAACCCACCCTCGTCCCCAGAGAGCTCAACTGAAATTGATATTTCAGGAGCCAATATAACGTCATCCATAGACAGACTGTTTCACTGTTTCACAGCTCATCAGTGTGGCTAGACATCCGGTTACCTCTAGCTAGGATCGAAACCCAACTAAATTGGTGTCAGTATATATATATATATATATATATATATATATATATATATATATATATATATATATATATATATATTAAATCAAATATGTGGTGCAGTTCAATTTATATTTATATACAGATTAGTAAGTTAATGATATAAATAGCGAGAATACATCTTCGCAAACAAATTTATTAAAATTACATTAACACAGGAACCTCTATATTAAAGTTTGATCTCTGTTTTAATAAATTCAACGTGTATAAGGTCTTTTTTGCTAGTATTTTCATCTGTTCATACAGACATCATCAGGCATGGACATTGATTAGTTTTTTTTTAAATACATCCAGCTATTTTTGTATGAATGATTCATGTAATATATATATTTATATATATATATATATTTGATATATATATATATATATATATATATATATATATATATATATATATATATATTTTTGAATTTGTAGGTCTATTGAATTGGATCGTGATTACGATTCCAATGTAATGAATTATAACCATGGAATGTTAGTGTTTGAGGCTTTTATATTATACATACATACACACACACACACACACACACACACACACACACACACACACACACACACACATATATATATATATATATATATATATATATATATATATATATATATACACATGTATCGTCATTGATTTTTGGCTGAACCGGGAGACTTCTGTGGCTGAAAAGTCATAGCACGTCAGGCTATATATATATATATATATATATATATATATATATATATATATATATATTTATAAATAATAAGAAAATAAAAAAAAAAAAATCTTTAGACACACTGGGTTGTAGATTAATATTATTTCGTTTTTTTTTTATTATTATTCCATTTAGATTCCTCGACTAGTTTCGACTGAAATGGCCATCATCAGGAGGAGAAATATTTCTGCTTGCTGGTAGCACTAAACTACAGAAATGAATGTCTTTTGCTGGAGAAAATGAACTTTTGTCTGTAGTTTTCATTTGTTTTTTTATTTTTTTATCTTTTTAACATGAATCTTTTAATATTCCTTGTGTTGGTCAAACAGTCTCTTGTAAGTTGTTATTTGAGATCCTGAAATTGGTCAGTACTAATTGATCCTTCAGGCATATCCCAATATATTCCTGGTGTGATTCATACCTGGCTAATTTGTTGGTTGCTCTATTCATGCGGTTAGCCAATAATTCGGTGTTTATTGGTTCTGTTGGTGTTATGTCTTCGGCATTTAGTTCAGTCCCGTTTCCATTATTCATGATTATATTTTGAAGAATAAGAAAATAAAAAAATTAAAATCTTTAGACACACTGGGTTGTAGATTAATATTCTTTCGTTATTTTTATTATTATTCCATTTAGATTCCTCGACTAGTTTCGACCGAAATGGCCATCATCGGGAGGAGAAATATTTCTGCTTGCTACACACACACACACACACACACACACATATAACTCCCTCCCCACCAATACATTTACTATACCCTTGCTTTCTTCTCGCCGCCCCTTCTTTAAAGAAAAAAAAACGTTAGGTGATTTGATAAAAATATATATATATATATATATATATATATATATATATATATATATATATAGTCATCTACAGACAGACTGTTTCGCTGTATCAGTGTGGCTAGACGTCCGGTTGCCTTTAACTAGGATCGAAACTCGGCTGAATTGATTGTTAGATTCTCCTCTAAGCCGTTGGCGCATGGCAGGGATGAGGGTGAATTTATTTAATTTATTTATTTTTAGATAATTTAGTGACTGAGAGAACTTGATTTGCCTTACCGAAGAGTTTTTGCATTATTAGCCGTAATAGTCACTGTTTACAAACGCACACTTCTTCCCCATGAGAGCTCAACCGAAATAAATTTTTCAGGAGCTATGTATATATATATATATATATATATATATATATATATATATATATGAAATAGATTAAATACAGCACATATTTTAATATATTTTCTGTTCATACGTTATTTTTATGTATACAACTTATTTGAGTAAATGATCAGTTTTAATTAAATAGAATTAATTACTTTTCAGGTCTGAATGTTCAAGATATCAACATATTAGTTACTTTCGAAAAGATACAATAGTTGACAGTGAAAATGAATACGCTACCGCCCTTTATTAAATGATTGGTTTTCTCCATATCCATAGAAACTAATATTACGAATGTATACGCTTATAAAGCTCCGTAAATTTAAAAATTAGTTATTCCAAAATTCGCTTGAGGGTATAAACAGAACGAGGTACTTTTATTTAATTTAATTTCTATAATTTAATTGGAAGATTTTAGCTTCTGTTTATGAAACATGAGAATTCCTATGTAGCGATGGAATCATATTTTTTAAATAATTATAATAAAGGGTTTACTTGTGTATCGAGCACTGTTTTTTAAAAATAAAAACAAAAATATTAAAGAACTTAAGATTATTAACCTAACGGTGCTTTCATATTTTTTAGTATCTTTGCACACACACACACACACACACACACACACACACACACACACACACATATATATATGTATATATATGTCTTAAATAATTGTCGGACTTTGTCCATTTCATAATGTATGACGTCATTTGTTTACATTTGGATATGCATTGAGCAGATATAAATGAATGAGAGGAAATCATGGATAACTGTGTTTAAAGACAGTAAAATCGACCTTTCTAACAGAACGCTCCTCTGTGGCCCAATCGGATAAGGCACGTCAGGCTATATGACGGTTCCATATAGGATACAGATTCGATTCCTGTCGGAGGGCGCATATTTTCTATGAAAATTTCTCGGACATTCAGGCCGGTAATTGTTAATAATATTTATTATAATCAAAGCATTTACTTAAATATTTGTATCTATAAAAATAACGTATATATATATATATATATATATATATATATATATATATATATATATATATATATATATATATATATATGTGAGTGTGTATAAATCTCTATGTATGTTATTCTATGAAAGAATTGTTATACTTGTGTGTATGAATGGGAATGAGTGGTACAGAATACGTAAAAGAGAATCATCTTGCACACAACAAATCGTTCGATTTTAAATATAAATGCATGAAGAAACATGTAGAATAAAAAAAGATCATAATTTATGAATTTGCAAAAGGAGATTAAAAGGAAAATAATCCAAAGAACAACCTTTTTTTTTAATATCACTCATAAAGAAAAAAGTTTGAGATCGCTCATGCCAAGTAACTTTAAATAAATAGTAATTATCAAATCGCGCGAACGAACGTTTCGTTCCTTGGGTTTTGATTCATAAGTTCGTATATATATATATATATATATATATATATATATATATATATATATATATAAAGGAAAGTATAAAAAATATCCTAAATCCTGTTAAATTAGAAAGCGAAAATGATCCGTTTTCATATCTGGATTATGAAGTAAAGATTATGGGGTAGTGTGGGGAGGAGGAGCAAAGGAAAGGAAGAAATCATAATACCCACCCACCCAGGAGAAGGATGTTTTCTGTTATATAAACCATATAAAGGGAGTATTTTTCTTTTCTTTCCCAGTTTTCTTTTTCTTTAGCTACTGTTTCGATAAACACTAACTCCATCATTTACAGTTGTTAGATTTGAACACAGGAATATGCTTGCTTCATACACTCAGGTTCAGGAAAGCACAAGCTATAGAGATCGAATTCTGTGCTCACTTTCAGGATATATATATATATATATATATATATATATATATATATATATGTGTGTGTGTGTGTGTGTGTGTGTGTGTGTGTGTGTGTGTGTGTCATTCGCAGACAGTACTGTTTCGCTGTATCACAGCTCCTCAGTTTTACTAGACATCCGAATACTTCAAGCCCGGATCGAAACCCAACCGATCAGTCAGAGTTTCTACCACTGAGATATCTTCATTTGACAGAGAGAAACAGCTAAATCAGCCGGAGTGTTCGAATTTATTTTGCTGAAGAGCTTTGCGTTAATGCAGGTGGCTGTTGTTTACAGAATTAGCTTATCACTCAGCAGTGCTCAACTGAAATATATTTTGAAGAGCTAAATTATATATATATATATATATATATATATATATATATATATGTACAAAGTGCAGTGAGTAAATTGTCGCCATTTTATATTTTTAATTTTGCGCATTGTTTTTAATTTTGTCGACTGCACAGTCTGCGAGAAAAAGAGCACCATGACGCAATTCACTCCGCCAGAAATTTGGAAACGGTATGCTGTACAGCTTGGTTTTCGCACCGGAAGCACCTATACGAACTTTTCAAGTTGTCTTGGTGTCAATCTGAGGACAGTGCAGAGGATTCAGAAAGAGTTGGGAGAGTCTAATGGTGATTACAAAGGTACTTAGATTGGTCACTAGTGATGGCGATAAAACTTTTTATTTAATTTGTCTTCTGTCCGTACAAGTCTTTTCTTTTTGGGAGACAAAGTGTGTAAAAGCAGTCAAAAGTGTTTTACATTTCCAAGCGTTTTCTTTTAGCCATTAGCAAGGATGATTTTTATTATTTATTTGTAACAGAATATGTGTTTGAAGTTATAGGAATGTTTTAATTTCCTAACACGGTCAGCACATCATGGTTGTGTTCGTAGTTAATGTTACTGAGTGTGGGCATTCTCTTTTTTTAAATATTTGTGTCCAGAAAAGAAAACATTTCTACGAACACAAGAAAAATTAAATAAAAATCTTAATCACAGTACCTTGTCAGTCATCTTTAATGAAATATATATATATATATATATATATATATATATATATATATATGTCATCATGGACTCTCCTGTCGGTTTTGACGTATGAGGATCTGACAGTTTAATTGATTCAGTTATGAAATTTTGTGCGATAATCTTAAGTGGCACTTAAGACCCGCTAGTGATTTACAAAGAAGGCCACATATGGAGCAAGAGTGAGAGATGAGATCACTGTCAGATTGACTGACCTTTTAGATCTTGCTCTCGCTTTTTGAAGACGATTCAGACAAGAAGATTGAAAACTGCTGAGTCCACTAAAACACGTTGATCTCCATTCTACCTGCACCACGGCTAAGCGCTCAAGGATGTTATATATATATATATATATATATATATATATATATATATATATATATATATATATATATATATATATATATATATATATATATATATATATATATATATATATATGTCTGAAGTAATGATAGTATTTTACACTGCTACGATAGATCTGACAACGACAACAACGACCAAAGCCGCCTATAATATCTACCAAAAAACACCCCACAAACAGCCTAAACATCGATGCCAGCAACAAACTAGCCAATATCAGGCGTGACATCATCAGAAAAAAAAAGAGATTACCTGACATGGAACTCGGAAGCATCCGAGGAAACATGTAAATAGATTAGATGTTAACATCGAGGGGCTAAATGCCAACAATTCCGAGGAGACACATGCAGAGGATCAAACAGATACCAGTTGTAATAATACCTCTGAGATACACAATCAAATAGAGAAAGATAACGACGAATATGAGAGAGAAACAGAGATTACACACAAAAAAACAAACAAACAAAAAGAAACATCCAATATAAATGAGAGAATGTAAAGCAAATGTCTTTCGAGGAAAGGCCAACAATTCCAAAAGTGAAAATGAAACGTCAAGTGAAGGAAACCATCAACCTCGTTAACTAAGCAATTAGCAACATAAGGGAGGAAATGGAAAGACCGGTGAACCTGAGAAAAGTTAATCATCTTTTATACATTGCCTCGGCAACGATTGCAGAAACAAGAGATGAAAAACGTAAATGAAAAAGAAAAACGCCAGTCTGGAAAGAAAAAAAAAAAAACAAACTAGGAGGACAATTGTCACTTGCAAGTGAAGTAGACAAGGGCCCCAAAATAAAAGAAATTAAAAGGAGACATCTGAAAGAAAGCCTTGACAGAAAGAATAAAACTGATGCACTAAAAGTTAAAGAGAAACTGAAAAAACAAAGTCGAGCGAAGGGACAGCGAATCAGACGTTATCAAAAAAAAAAAGAATCATTCTTCTGACAAAACAAGATCTTCAAAGAAAATGCCAAGAAACTATATCGAGAACGGGGGGGGGAAGAAAAGATAAATGACCCACCTAATATTTAGGAAGTCGAGGAGTTCTGGTGTAAGATGTGGGAAAACAGCAAAATGCACAATGAAAGATCTACATGGATCAAGTAACAACAGGAACGACACATATATAGACTACCAAAAATGGACGGATATCAATGTTAGTGAAACAACCACTTCCATCTGTACCAATAGTAATCGGAGCTATGGGCCTCGTGAGAAAAGGAGCGGACAATTTTACTAACAGTGTCCCAGGTAACATCAATATACAAGATCACCCAACTTGAATCATCTCATATACTAAGAAAAGTGCAATCATTTAAAGTACAATTTTTCAATAGGGTTTAAGTACCATAGTTTGGACCCGGCTCTACAGGATACAAAGCAGGAAATATAACATACACAAATAATGCAAGTGTGGAGACAGGGTCTTTAGATATCTGCATGGCAAAAGATTCGCAGCAAATGTCTGTACTTTAAACGGAAATGCTTTTGATAAACACTAATGTATAATAATAATAATAATAATAATAATATGCAGAATAGGATTTGGAGGAAATGTCTGTAAACCCCCGAAAACCTTAATAATAATAATAATAATAATAATAATAGTTAGGACCTGTTACAATTCTATGGGAATACACAATACACACCGACAGAACAATCAAAGTTAACTGCCCAGACATTGTTATTAAAGACCGAAAAAACAAAAAAAGTGCCTCCTTATTGATATGGCAGTCCCTGCAGACTGCAATGTATCTTTGAAGATATTCAAAAAGCTATCAAAATACAAGGACCTTGAAATGTGGCACATGGGAACAACAACAATCCCTGTTGTAGTTGGAGCCTTAGGACTGGTTGGAAAAGATTCCAGTAGACTAATTGGAGGGATTCCTGGAAGTCCATGCCTCAAAGAGATACAAAAAATTGTTCTGACAAGTGCAGCCTACACTTTACGAAGGTCTTTACTATGTAATTTTTTTTTGTCAGTGGAAAGTGCCATGATGCCATTTCTAACTTTAGGTCACTGGGCGGGACCCGGAAAGAAATGTGTACACGCCAGAAATCAAAGGAAATAATAATAATAATAATAATGTTAGTCAGAGATATATGGAATAAGCTTTGGTGAAAAAGTCTGTAAAACACAAAAAAAATGTTAATAATAATAATAATAATAATAATAATAATAATGATTGAAACTGCAAAATACTTACAAAAGAAAGCAAAAGCAAATGCAACCGACCCGATACAGAAACAATGGCAAGATAAACCGCTTCATGGCCAATACTCTACCTGTACCTAACAAGCTGACGTAGACAAAACCCGTACCCATCAGTGGCTACGTAGTGCAGGGTTGAAAGCTGAAACCGAAGTTTTATTCTGGCTGCACAAGACCAATGTTAGTCAACTAGAAATTATGAAGCACACATACTAAAATATATCTAGAAACAATTGATTACCTTGTATCAGGTTGCACGGTATTGGCCCCCACTGAATATAAAACCCGGTATGACAGAGTGGGCCAATATCTGCACTGGAAAATTTGCAACTTCTACGGAAAGGAAACTGAAAGAAAATTGTATGAACACCACCCAGACCCGGTTATGGAGATGGGACCTCTTACAATTTTATGGGACTAGACAATACCCACTGACAGAACAATCAAAGCTAACCGCCCAGTCATTGTTATTAAAGACCACAAACAAAAAAGTGCCTCCTTATTGATATGGCAGTCCCTGCAGACTTCAATGTATCTTTGAAGATATTCAAAAAAACTATCAAAATACAAATATCTTGAAATTGAAATCCCTAAAATGTGGCACATGGGAACATCAACAATCCCTGTTGTAGTTGGGGCCCTAGGATTGGTTGGAAAAGATTCCAGTAGACGAATTAAAGGGATTCCTGGAAGTCCGTGCCTTAAAGAAATACAAAAAATTGTTCTCACGAGTACAGCCCACACTTTACGAAGATCTTTATCTATGTAAAATATATATATATATGTGTGTGTGTGTGTGTGTGTGTGTGTGTGTTTAATTGATCAGTGGAAAATGTCATGATGTCATTTCTAAACTTAGGTCTCTGGGCGGGACTCGGAAAGAAATGTGTATTCAAGTGTACAGCATACACATTACAAAGAGCTTTATCTACGTAAAATGTCTGTGATCTTATTTTTTAATGAGCAGTTGGGAAATATCATAAAGTCATATGTGACCTTAGGTCTCTCATTGGGACCCGGAAAAGAAATGTTTATACAACAGAAATCAAAGGAAATAATAATAATAATAGCTGTCCTGATAATGAACGCGTCAAAACAAATGAAACGTCACCAGCATGAGTCCAGCAAGAGAAACGTGCTTAATATGATGGGGATCTTGCTCATCTTGTAATAACTGGTTTAATAATAATAATAATAATAACAATAAAATAAAGGCTGATAATAATAATAATAATAATATTAATAATAATAATAATAATAAAATAATATATGAAATATGCTTTGGAGGAAATGTCTGTCAAAAACGAAAACCTTAATAAATAATAATAATAATAATAATAAAGGCAAATAAAATAATATAATAAAATATAATAATGATAATAATTAATAATAAAATAATATAGGAAAAAACTTTGAGGAAATGTCTTCAAAATAAATAATAATAATAATAATAATAATAATAATAATAATAATAAAGGCTATTCATGTTAAATGTCTGTAATTCGGTGCATACACCTTAATATATAATAATGGCAATAGTTGAGTGGAAATGTATATAGTCTTTTAGAAGTGCATATGTAATAATATTTAGAGTAAATGTAAAAGAACGAAATTACTTTTGATACACACTAATATCTATATTCCTATCCCTATTTTGTGATATGAGTTATGATATACGTTTTGAGTCAGCACTTAAAAATGGTCTCTGAATGACTTTCATGCGTGCATGGATGTGTCTCGAAGATTGGAGACCTAATCTGATTCACTCGGTATTCTTGTGTAATTTCTGTCTTCTTTAAATTGCGAATTTGAGCTATAAGTAGTTTTGCGTGTGTCGTGTATGTGTGCGTGTTTGTCCGTGTGTGTTCATATGTACACGCAAGTGTGCATATATATCCATTCGTAAAGTTTAGATAAATACGGACAAAATTCTATGCCTCACGGCGTTTACAAAAAAATACCTCAGTGGGCAAAAGCGTAGTGGGGTGTTTTGAGGATAAATATTTGATCCTTTGAGTCGATACCTGTCATATATATATATATATATATATATATATATATATATATATATGAATAGAAAGATAGTTTTGTTTACGAATGTCGAATTTAATTTAATTTGTGTATGGTTATATTCCTATCGATTCTGTAAGAAGGGAATGAGTTTGGGACCGTGCCCCTTTTTTCTAGATAGTCAGTCTCGCACTCCCGATATCAAGAGAGAATTTATATGCATAGTTGCTTGGATTATTTTTGCGATTTTCTGTGCATCCAGTATATTTCTATTTGCATGGATAAGTCAGTATCTATATTCTTGAATAAATGTTTAAATCCTCTTATATATATATATATATATATATATATATATATATATATAATATATATATAACCTAAAGACCCAGGCAAACCTACCTAGGTTTCACCAACGTGGATCGTACCCTGACGATCCGCGTAGGTGAGGGAGGCGACGGCACGTCTGTGAGGGAGCAACCGTAGACGAGATGCCAGACCAGGACCAACCACATTGCATATCCGTCTCTGAATATTGTCAAGGACCTTAAGGCGAACAGTGAAGTCAACAGACCATATATGGCAGCAGTATTTCATGCAAGAGCGAATGGTTGATTTATAGATTTGAGGGATGGACTCCGGCGAGAAAAACTTCTTGGCGCGATACAGGGAGCCAACTTTCCTTGCGGTAGATGAAGCTATTGATTCAATGTAATTGTTCCACCTCAGGTCAGCGGAAAGTGTGAGACCAAGCAGTCGCAAAGAAGTGCTCTCGTGGAGTTGAGCATCAGACATTCTAATGGGTGGCAGGGATGGTTCCATGTGGTGAGTAATAGAGAGCAGTTTTGTTTTAGAAGCATTATAGTTAACCAGCCAATTCCTGCCCCGGTCTGCAACCGATTGGAGGTCCTTCTCGAGACTAACGGCCAGATTAGTTTTGTCAGCGACACCAGATTTACTATTGAGGCAGGAGTAAATAGTTGTGTCGTCAGCATTTTCCAGGTTAAAGAGAATACAAATTCGTTTCTTGCCGAGAGATTAATTTTCTTTAATAAGACTTTCGAGACCTTTGCCGGTAGATGTTAATTTCGCTGTTTACAGATATCTACTCAAATTCTTGTACCCTCAAAAATGATATTTACATCACATCTATATAATAAATGCGAATGTCAGTGTGTCACTGTGTCACACGTTTTCAACTTTACTCCAAAATCTCCTACATATTTTCGTTTTCATTAAATTGTATCACCTAACGTCCATATATTTCCATGACTTTTCCGCTAACCAGATGAATATTCATGAGCACTCATATACTAAAAACATTTTTGCTCTTGTATATGAATACTTGCCACAAAATAAAATCCCTACATTTGCCTTTATAGATCCCTTAAGATGACGAAACGCGTCGACTAAGAATAGTTTTTCCTCTTGTTTTTTCATTCATTTTGTACCTTTACAGATACACTCTATCTGAAAATAAATTACACACACAGACGTGCACATACAGATATATATATATTGTTTTTGTATAAAGAGAGAAAGAATGAAAGAGGGAGAGATTAGAGTGGTCCTTTTTTTTACAACTTCAGTAATTTGAACAGGTACCCTTTGAAAGCGTTTTATCTTCTTATAAGTCGACCCTGTGTATGTGGCATAGCGGACCCTAGCTGTAAATTTCGTCTGAACATTAGCCATAAAAATAGCGGTAGAGCAGCGTGGGGCGGGGAGTTTGCGATTTTTCGCCTGTGGGGAAACGGGTTGTATAATGGAAAATAATTAATTCCCCACTAATCCGTGTAAACACTTTTGCACCCTGTCAAGGCTGCAAAGTGAAGATTAGGCAGATCCGGCCCGGATAGCAGCAATGCTATATTTTTGGTCTGATCTGACTCTTGTAAAGACAGCTCATGGTGTCAGATTCTTTCTAGCGCGGTACAAAGAACTTTTGTAACATTTTTTAGCTAGGGATCTTATTCTGGCTCTGTCGGGCGATAATTAAATGTTACCAATTTGGTAATTAAAATGTCTCCCCGTCCCAATCTAGCCAAACATCTCTGGTCAGGATCATTAAGAATCTATGTTCAGTCAATCTTTTTTCCACGTTTTAGTGGTAATGCCCGGTATGTACGTGACACCATAGAAAGAAGGTTGTCAAACATCCACACAATTTTGGAAATGGAATATTCCAACTGTCTGGGACAGTGTACCATAGCCTGTTTAGGTTTATGTAACTCACATATGCCATGAACAACTTAAGTGGTGACGCAAAGTCACCAGATGGCAATGCGAGATGATATAGATCTGAGCATCTATGACGTCAAGGTAGGGTAAAGCCACCTGGCATTATTTTCCATACTGCTATACCATGAATTTTGGTACATCAGCGCATGCATATATATATATATATATATATATATATATATATATATATATATATATATATATAAAGATATGTTTATGGTACAAAAAGAAATAGTTTTATTATTACCACGCATGATAATAAAAACTAATTAAAAAGTTATTAAAAATGAAAAAACGGGCTAGCTAACCGGTTTCGTATCTCGCTTAACAGAACTAAATCGTGGTAAATAGAGTAAATTATATATACATATATATATACATACATACATACATATATATATATATATATATATATATATATATATATATATATATAACAATGGGCAAAATGTATTGTTGGGAAGAAGAAAAAAATTAAATGGTAATTAGTTGGAGGCCTAATATAAAGTCCTACTGTTTACAAAGAGAAGGCTTTAATGATAGAATATAGATGGCCTCCAACACTTTTAGGTGGTAATTAGAGTGGATGGTACTAAAACTAACAGCACAATTATGGCTATTTATAAGGTGTTCTGCGATGGAAGACCCGTATGTATTGGTCAAAAATGTCCGAGGGAGTGTACTTAAGGTTTCGGATTTTCGGTGGAACGTGTTGTTTTATTCTGGCATCTAGCCTTTGCGTCGTGTATATATATATATATATATATATATATATATATATATATATATATATATATATATATTTACAAACTTTGGGAGCGGGTTCCTCGCAATAAACAAGGACAAAAGTCCATATAAACAGTCTAGAAGAATCCTCAACAGAATGCAGAATGCACCGGACGGCCATTTCGTCCTATTTGGGACTTAACAGCAGTGCGCATCCACTAGCGAGAATCGAAACCGGACAGTTTCGATACAACACAAGTCTCATACCAAGTGTATCAACGGACCTCGGGGACAAAAAATATCTGAATAGACTCGATATAGCGTTGCATCGAAAAAGTCCGGGTTCGATTGTCAGATATACACAGAGAGAGAGAGAGAGAGAGAGGTGGAAGAGAGAGAGGGGAGAGAGAGAGGAAGAGATAGGGGGGGGAGACATATGTGTGTGCAGCAGGAAATAATGTTATAATAATCAAAACCACGTGAACGCGAATTTCATAACGCTATAACGGTTAGTGTGTATTTTGCACCTGAATATTGCAGGGTTGCATGAAAAGCCGAGTCATGCCATCGACGTAGGATATTATGTATATTCACTAATATATACTTAATAGCTCTGTTTTAACACATTGAGCACTATTTTTATATCACCTAAGAAATACATATATATATATATATATATATATATATGAGTGATAGAATTTTGAGGAATTAGAATAATCAATATAGTAATTCAGCGAGTCTAGAAGAATCCTCAACAGAATGCAGAAAGCACTGGGCGGCCGTTTCATCCTATTTGGAACTAATCAGCAGTACGCATCCACTACCGAGAATCGAACCCGGGCCGTTATGGTACGACGCAAGCGTCGTACCACCTGTACCAACGGGAAGAAGAAACGAAATAGACTCGATATAGACTCGAGTCTAGACTCGATACACACACACATATATAATGTGTGTGTCTGCATATAATTATTTTAAAGAATTAATTTTAATCCATGCTCTGACATTATTTTACTGTATACGTTAGTATATGATTTTAGTAAACATCACTGTTTTTCAAACAGATATACACAGAGAGAGAGAGAGAGAGAGAGAGAGAGAGTGGGGAGAGAGGGGAGACATGTGTGTGTGTGCAGCAGTTATAATAATCAACGCCACGTGAACGCGAATTTCATAACGCTATAACGGTTAGTGTGTATTTTTTTGCACCTGAATATTGCAGGTTTGCATGAAAAGCCGAGTCATGCCATCGACGTAGGATATTATAGCTTAATAGTATCCAGGCTGTTTAACGAAAAATATATTGTTAAGAAAAACAGAAACATCCACTTAAACACGTGTATCTACAAAATGTAACGATATAGGAATAAGGTATATCTATAGGCATGATTTCTTTTATTTCACTTTATTTAAAGCGATCATGGCTCTCCAAATCTTCCTTTTTCTTGCTTAAATCGTTTTATCATCTTTTTTCGTCATCCATTCCCACAAATTTGGTAAGTAGATCACTGCTTCCTCTGTGTTTCTTGGCTAGAATATATATTGTGGGTGTTAAATTCTCTAGGTCCGCTTTCCTCATTATATATCCTATAATTTCCAACTGTCACTTTATGAGTGAATGCATGTTTCTTTGTTCCTATTTTCGTTAAGACTACATTACTGCTCATATATTGTCTTTGATATTCTAAGCATCCGTTGAAAGAAATCGTATCTGCGTCGTATCAAGTCTTTTCTTCATCCGTGAGGAAATTATCCAACAGTCACTGACATATAGGAAATTAGATATTACATAGCAGTTCAGCATTGTTTTCTTTGTTTTTAGGGATATTTTCCTGCGTCTTGATACTTTGTTTATTTCTGAAAGACATCTTTTGCTATTCCCATGTGAAGGAAAAAGAAGAAAAGGGAAATGGGTGAAGGCGAAAAGAAAAAGAAAATGAAAAAGAGAAAGAGAAAGTAAAGAAATAATAGAAGTGTTTGAAGAAATGAATCAGTGTTTATGCAAGGAAAACAGAAGGCGGCAAAGAAGAAAAGATTCGAGGAAAAGGAACAAGAATAGAAATGAGTGGCGACATAATAGCAAATGCTATTTACGACTGGAAACAAATATGATTAAAAACAAAGAAGAAGAAAAAGAAAACTAATGATGTATGAAAATAAGTAAATAAAGAAACAAACAAACAACGAAAAGAAAGAAAGAAAGAATTATAGACAATGCAATATGGAAGAAAGAAAGAAAGACAGAAAGAAAGAATTATAGACAATGCAATATGGAAGAAAGAAAGAAAGAAAGAAAGAATTATAGACAATGCAATATGGAAGAAAGAAAGACAGAAAGAAAGAATTATGGACAATGCAATATGGAAGAAAGAAAGAAAGAAAGAAAGAAAGAAGAATTATAGACAATGCAATATGGAAGAAAGAAAGAAAGAAACAAATAAAGAAAGAAAGAATTATAGACAATGCAATATAAAAGAAAGATAGAAAGGAAGAAAGAAAGAATTATAGACAATGCAATATAGAAGAAAGAAAGAAAGAAAGAAAGAAAGAAAGAAAGAAATAGACAATGCAATATGGAAGAAAAAGAAAGAAAGAAAGAAAGAAAGAAAGAAAGAAAGAAAGAAAGAAAGAAAAGGAGTTAGCAGAAATTATATAGGAGGGAGAAATAAATAAACAACGAAATGAAAGAAAGAATGAAAGAAAGAAAGAAAAAGAATAAGCAAAAATTACTGAGGAGAGTGAAATATATAAACAACGAAAAGAAAGAAAGAAAGAAAAAAAAAAAAGAAAGAGTGAATGAAAAAAAGAAAATCAAATATTAGCAGGAATTACTGAGGAGACAGAAATAGATAAAACAACGAAAAGAAAGAAAGAATGAATTAAGGGAAAATAAAAAGAAGAAATAAATTATAGATAATGCAATAAAAGAAAGAAAGAAAGAAGGAATGAATTAATGAATGAAAGAAAGAAAGAAGGAATGAATGAAAGAAAGAAAGAAAGAAAGAATGGAAGAAAGAAAGAAAGAAAGAAAGAAAGAATGGAAGAAAAAGAATTAGCAGGAATTACTGAGGAGAGATAAATAGATAAAAAACGAACAGAAAAAGGAAAGAAAAAAGAAAGAATAAAGGAATGAAGGTAAAAAACGAAAGCAGTAATAGAAAATGATTGAAGAATAATAAACTAGACATATAATAATAATAATAATAATAATAATAATAATAATAATAATAATAATAATAAAACCCGTACCCATCAGTGGCTACGTAGTGCAGGGTTGAAAGCGGAAACTGAAGGTTTTATCCTTGCTGCGCAGGACCAATGCTTGCTAACTAGGAATTATCAAGCACATATACTAAAATATTGTGTCAGCCCAAAATGCAGATTCTGTGATAAATATCCAGAAACGATTGATCATCTTGTATCAGGTTGTACGGTGTTGGTTACCCACTGAATATAAAACTCGACATGACAGAGTGGGCCAATATCTGCACTGGAAAATCTGCAACTTCTACGGGAAGGAAACTGAAAGAAACTGGTATGAACACCACCCAGACCCGGTTACGGAGATAAGACCTGTTACAATTCTATGGGACTACACAATACACACTGACAGAACAATCAAGGCCAACCGGCCAGATATTGTTATTAAAGACCACAAACAAAAACGATGCCTCCTTATTGATATAGCAGTCCCTGCTGACTGCAATGTATCTTTGAAGATATTCAAAAAGCTGTCAAAATACAAGGACCTTGAAATAGAAATCTCGAAAATGTGGCATATGGGAACATCAACAATCCCTGTTGTAGTTGGAGCCCTAGGACTGGTTGGAAAAGATTGCAGTAGACTAATTGAAGGGATTCCTGGAAGTCCACGCTTCAAGGAGATACAAAAAATTGTTCTGACAAGTACAGCCCACACCTTACGAAGGGCTTTATCTATGTAATTTAATTTTTTTTTTTTTTTTTTGTCAGTGGAAAGTGTCATGACGCCATTTCTAACCTTAGGTCCCCAAGGGACCCGGAAAGAAATGTGTAAACGCCAGAAATCAAAGAAAATAATAATAATAATAATAATAATGATAATAGAAAGATAAAAGTAAATAAAGAATTTTCGAATAAATGAAAGAAGAGGGTCGTGAGAAAGATAAAATACTCGACAGAGTAATGGCATTGATGGGTAAAAAGAAACAGAAAGTAAGAAGAAGACTGAAGAGAAAAAAAAAAAGAAAAGAAAAGAAAAGAAAAGAAAAGAAAAGAAAAGAAAAAGAAAAGAAAAGAAAAGAAAAGAAAAGAAAAAGAAAAGAAAAGAAAAGAAAAGAAAAAGAAAAAGAAAAGAAAAAGAAAAGAAAAGAAAAGAAAAAGAAAAGAAAAGAAAAGAAAAGAAAAGAAAAGAAAAAGAAAAGAAAAGAAAACAATGGGAAGAAGAGAAGCAAGACGCGCAGATGGAGATAAAGCAAAACAATGGCGGCCAGGTTGAGTGTATGTGGGAAAGAGATTTATCTTAACGATTTGTGCCCGTGCCGGAAGCCATCTTGCTGGAGTCACGTGACGCTCTAACAACATCCTTTCCCTGCACTTAATGCCCTGTCGTCTCTATTTACCAAACACCTTACCAAACACATGCCTTATGCTTCTTAGATGACATTCCGCAACACTGCCACAGATAAAAAGCGGAAGTTAAAAGAGAGAAGCAAGGGGGGGGGTCTGCTTGATTAGGATGTATCAGCCCGTGTGGTGGTCGTGGCGAGGGTGGTGGTGGTGGGAGGTTAGAATCTTGGATGTGCACGCGGATGGCGGTTGTGGGGGACAGTGACCGTTGTTGTGGTGATGGAGGTATATGGAAAGGAGAGAGCGGACTTTTTTTGTCATCTTTTAAGGCTGTGGTTCGTCTCGTGAGGAGACTTTTCGTGTGGCAGGTCTTCTTTTTTACTTTTTTTTTTTTTTTAAATATCTTCACTCCATCAACCGCTGGTAATTACCTTTGCTATTACAAAAAAAGAAAAAGAAAAAAAGAAAAAAACAAAGGAAGTCCACTCCCCCAATGAAAGGAAAAGAAAGAGACATGGGGGGAGAGATTGAGAGAAAGAGAGAGAGAGAGAGTAGGTGGGAAAGGGAGGTGTAAGTTTATGAAAAGAGAGTGACAAAGAGAGGGATGAATGACTGAAAGGTGTTCGTGTGACAACCTAGGCACCTGCAGAAAAGATGTTGATGAATCATGCCTTTACAAATGGAAGGGATTGATTGGCCGCCGGGCGGAAGGATTTTTATTTCTACACCTTTGAAGACAGATGATGGACAAGCCTGGGGCCTATGGCACAAAACGGCATCCGTAAAACAGGTAGTTTCCTGTGCGAAGGTCGCCAACCGTTCTCTTATTGTTTCTCTTTTTGGTTATCTCTTCCGTCTCCTGTCAACCCTATGTGATTCTTTTTGTTTTCGTTTATCTTTCATTAAAGTTCTTTTATTCTCCACTGTTATTTTCCCTTAATTCTTTCTGTACATTCTTCTTAATGCTTTCTGCTTCTTTTCTCTTATAAATGACAATAGACTGTCGATTCTTTGTATGAGTCCTGGGTATGACGATAAACTACATCCGGCAGTAAGGCCTCTGACCAGGAGGTTTTAAGGATCCTGGAACCACCCCTTTATTGCTGTTGTTCCCATGTCTACCCTGACCCGGGGTGGTAGCACCTGTTAGGGTCCCATTTATGTCGATATTTTTAACCCAGCCACAATCTGGGTTAAAAAAATTAAAAAGGGTATAAAATTTTATAGCAAATATACCAGCAATACATTTTCATACGAATAAAAATTACCAGCAGAACATTGTTTGTATTTTTCCGTCTTTCTTTCTTTCTTTCTTTCTTTCTTTCTTTTTGATTTATTTATAATTTATTTCGTCTCGTTAGTTTTCCTTAATTCATTCATTCATTCATTCATTCTTTCTTTCTTTTCGTTGTTTTATCTATTTCTCAAACCTCGGTAATTCCTGCTAATTCTTTCTTTCTTTCTTTCGTTAATTTTCCTTTCCTTCTTTTTCTTATTACTTTATAATTTATTTCTTCATTGTATTTCCCTAAATTCTTTCTTTCTTTCTTTCTTTCTTTCTTTCTTTCTTTTCGTTATTTTATCTACTTCTCTCTCCTCAGTAATTCCTGCTAATTCTTTTTCTTTCTTTCTTTCTTTCTTTCTTTCTTTCTTTCTTTCTTTCTTTCTTTCTTTCTGTTCAGCGTTTTATCCATTTCTCTCTCCTCAGTAATTTCTTTCTTTCTTTCTTTCGTTCTTTCTTTCAATGTCTGTAACTACACGCGACTTGTTTTTTTTACCTTTTTATTTGATTTCATTTTCTTCATTTTTATTTGATTTTCTTTCTTTTTTATATATTTCTTTTGAGTTTTTGTTTTCTTTCTCTTCTTTTTTCTTCATCATTTATTTTGAGGTTTCTGTTGTCTTCATCTCTTTTTTTTTTTTACATATTTTGAATCCTTGTATTCTTAATGTCTGTCTGTCTTTCTTTCTTTCATTCTTTCTTTCTTTCTTTCTTTTTCTTTCTTTCGTTCATTCTTTCTTTTTCTTTATTTATTTCGTTCTTTCTCTACTTTTCTTTCTTTCGTCCTTTCTTTCTTTTTCTTTCTTTGTTTGTTTGTATCTTTCTTTCTTTGTTTTATTCATTTTTTTCTTTTTTTCTTTCTTTCCTTCTTTATTTCCTTGTCTTTTCTTTATGCTTTTCTTCATCTGTTTCTTTCTTTTTATTTTCAATATTTCGCCACATCTCTTATTGTGGTCTGGATATTTTCCTTCTTTTTTATACATTTCATTTCGTTCATTTTCTTCTGTCTTTATACTTTTGCTGTTCATTATTCTTCATTCTTTTATTTACAAATCTCGGATCTCTCTTTCTTAACATTTCTTCTTAGTCTTTTTTCTTTATCTTTCGTGTGACTTTATATCTATCTATCTATGTATCTATCTATCTATCTATCTATCTATCTATCGCTTTTATCTATCTTTTCATAATCGTTTTTCTGATATATATGACTATATTTTTACTTCGTACTTTTATTTGTTTCTTTCTTTCATTCTTCTTGACATCGTTTTCTTTCTTTCTTTCCGTTGTTTTATCTATTTATATCTTTCTCTTCAGTAATTCTAGCTAATTCTTTTCTTTCTTTCTTTCTTTCTTTTTTATGGCTTTATTTATAAACTATTTCTTCTTATTTCTCCTTAATTGTTTGCTTGTTTGCTTCTTTCTTTGTTTCTTTTTCTTTCTTTCTTTCTTTCTTTCTTTCTTTCTTTCTTTCTTTCTTTCTTTCTTTCGTTCGTTCGTTCGTTCGTTCTTTCTTTCATTTTCATTTTTTTCATCTTTATATCTATATTTCCCCCTTGTTAGTTTGTTTCTTTCCATCTTCCTTTCCCCATCATTTTTATGTCATTACTTCCCCTTTTGTTCGTTCGTTTGTTTGTTTCTTTGTTCGTTCGTTTGATTGCTTGATTGTTTGTTTGTTTGTCCCTTTCTTTGTGTCTTTGTTTATTTGTTTCTTCCTTATGTGTTTTTTAATCTTTCTTAGCGTTTATATTTACTCTTTTTTCTTCTTTCTTTTTTCTTTCTCTTTTTTTCTTTATTTTTATTTTTTTTCCTTTTTTCTTTGTGTCTATAATTTTGTTTGTTCCAATTTCCATATTTCTCCTTTTTTTTATTTCATTCTTTCTTTCATTGTAAGCCCGTACTTTTTCTTTTTCCCTTTCCTTTCTCTTTCTTTAGTTCTCTTTTCATTTACCTGTCAACTTAGAGTATTTTAAAAAAATCTTTATTACCACGTCTCCCCCCGCACTTGACAGTTCTCTTTTGTCAACGCCCTTCTTTTTTTTCCTTCTTCCTTCAAAGTCTTTGTTTCCACTGCTTTCTATTTCGTGTCCTTATGACTGCTGTTTCTACTGCCCAGCGGCGGTACACGGTACCTATCAACCGTTAACAATGGCTGTTTGCAGGCACAAACGAGAGGCTGTCGGCTGCTGTTGACATTTTAATATCGTCCCTCCACCTCAAGAATGGCTATTGGATATGATGAGATTATTTTGGAAGTTTTATTTTTATTTATTTATTTCTAATTTGTTATTCTTCTGTTTGCGTTTTCTCGTCATTTTGGATCATTAGATTTTTACGTTTTATATTCTCTTTTCAAATCTCGTTCACAGTTGACGTGGGTTTATGATATCGGGCTTTACCCAGCTAAAATCAATTCGGCGCAAGGCCAAATAGCGAGGAAATTGGGATCGACAAAGAGTGTTATTCGAGGTCTTCTCAATTTTGGGAGTTTGTTCCATTTTGAGGACGATACGTGACACCCTGGACTATGAAGCATTATGAAGTGATTATCTGGATATTTACCTTACATTCTTTTTTCAAGTAGATCCAGAAATTAATTTAAGCGTTTAGTACAAGATTAGCAGTTTGGTTTCATAATTTTTGCTGTTTAAATTGAAAGCGTATCTGATGTAATGGAATAGCCAGTCACCCCCATGAATGATTACACTATAGGTAGTAAGTACCTATAAGGTCACCTGTCTACGAGAGAATCGGAGAAGAGTAAGAGAGAGATGACGCAAGTATGTCCGACCTTCCAGTTAGTGGCAATCATTACTAGATTGATCTGTGTGTATAACTACCGTATTTCATATTGTACTGGTTGTGTACAATAAACCTTTCTTCTGTTAAGTATTTATTACCTTGGAACGGAATATAACAGTATCCATAAGTTCTCTTCTAATATTCATTTTCTAAGCGTGGCGTAGATGTGGCACAAGGCCGAGAGTATGAGGTACCCAATGAGGCTCGAATCACTAGTCAGTCGTAATTATTCTAGCAAGACAAGCTTGCTAACCATTACACCACGCCGAGGGGCCCTTATTTACTTGCCTACCCCAACTGAGTCAGCTTGTGACACAAGATCATTTTTTAACGTGGAGTCCCGAGTGTCTTCACTCGGGCCGCTAATCATAGCTTGTTTAAGCTACTCCAAGCTGGTCAGAGCTGTGATACTACCAGCGCAGGGAGAGATCCCTATGACCAGTAACAGAATGTGTATACCACTGAAAGAGTCTTCCCCCCGCACCACTCGTTTGTGGAACTCTCATTCGGTTAAATATGATCTTCAAAAATTCAAACGTAACGTCGAAATTAAATGCAACCTCATCTTTTGTCTCCTCGAAGTCCGTTTTTTATTGTCCTTTCTCTTCAGTAAAAAAAAAAATCTTCTTAATGTTTCCTACTTCTTTTCCCTTATCAATGCCATTAACCTGTCGAATCTTTGTTGTCCTCGGTACGACGATAAACTGCTTCTGGCAGTAAGGCGTCTGATCGGGAGTTTAAGAAGCGTGGAAACACTTCTTTATTGCAGTTGTTCCCATGTCTACCCTGAGCCAGGAGGGTAGCACCTATTAGAGTCCTACTTATGGGCAAATAGTTAACCAACACCAAACTGGGGTCAAAACATTATGAAAGTATAAAGTTTTGTAGTAAAAATACCAGCAATACATTTTCATAGTAATAAAAATTACCAGCAGTGCATTTGCTTCTATCTTACTTACATCCATTCATTCTTTCTTTTTTCTTTCTTTCTTTCTTTCTTTCTTTTCGATGTTTTATCTATTTCTCACTCCGCAGTAATTCCTGCTAATTCTTTATATTTCTGTCTTCGTTTACTTCTTTCTTTCTTTCTTTTTTTCTTTCTTTCTGCTGTTATATTTATTTCCCTCTCCTCAGAAATACCTGCTAATTCTTTCTTTCTTTCTTTCTTTCTTTCTTTCTTTCTTTCTTTCTTTCTTTTCGTAAGTTCTCTCCTAATAGTTTCTTCTACCGTACTTATCATTTCTGGAACTCTCATCCGGCGTTTTGCTTCCCAGTTAAATATGATCTTCAAAAATTCAAAAGCAACATCAAAATTTTAATGCAACCTCATCTTCAGCCTCCTCGTATCTGTGTTTTTTATTGTCCACTCTTTTCAATAACAAAAAAAAAAAAAAAAAAAAGAAAAAGAAAAAGTGGATGCGATGTAATAAATAACAGCTCGGAATTAGAAATTGGAGAACCGAGTTCAAATTCCAGTCGGGTTCGTTGCATTAGTTTACGCACTCATTAGCTCGGGACAGGTATTAATCCATATGTCTCCCCAGCGGGACAGACTTGACTCTATAGCCTTGGTTGGCCACCCGTATACCGCAGAAAGAGATGGCAACCTTCTGCGAGAAATCTACCTAATCAGTAATGAATCTTGAGTTATGATCATCCAAGCGTGTATCGCCGTCCTGGGTAAGACGATAAACTACGTCCAACAGCAAGGTCTCTGTTAGGGTCCCAGCTATGGGCAAATACTTAACACTCAAACTTGGGTCAAAATACTATGAAAGTGAAAATTGGTTTTAATACCAGAAATACTTTGTAAAAAAAATATTACCAGCAATACATTTTTGAAAAAAAAAATCACCAGCAATAAAAATTTTGTCGGCATTAAATGACCCATTGAGGTGTTGATATGTCATAAAACAAAACAAACCAAAACCAAACCAAGTGAGTAATTTAAAAAAAAAACTTTTTACGGAAATAAAACCATCCGAGTTTGTAAATTTCCTAAAAGAAGTTGGATTCTACTCAAAAGTAAGAGTAATTGAAAAATGGTTCAAACATATATGTATACATACACACCTTTTTTTTTACCTAAACAATTGCTAGGAATCTATTTCAAACTTTTGTTGGCATTAAATGACCCACTGAGGTTGATATGCCATAAAACAAAACAATCAAAACAACCAAGCGTGT
Organism: Acanthosepion pharaonis; assembly: GCA_903632075.3. Classification (NCBI taxonomy): domain Eukaryota; kingdom Metazoa; phylum Mollusca; class Cephalopoda; order Sepiida; family Sepiidae; genus Acanthosepion; species Acanthosepion pharaonis. The sequence continues at coordinate 557,942 of CAHIKZ030001218.1, forward strand.
ATCGCGTATGGTACTTGACTTGACTTCTCAGTATCAGTTTCTCGGTTTCTTTTTACACTCAGTAACCCACTTGCGTCTTAGTGGCTTTATCATCTTGCTTGCATTGAAATGATTAAGAAAAGAATGAGTATATATATTTTTTTAAATAAATATCAAATTTGAGTAAACCATTGGCGTTTGTTTGTATATATGACGTGTCTATATTTAATACTTGGTGTCTGTGTTGTATTTCATTTGATGAGGTAAATACATTACCTACGATTATGGAAGGGTCTTGTTCCAGTATGCCGTCTAGGTTAACGTAAATAGCAGAAAAGTAATGAGTGGTAACGCACAGTAACAAAGGTGAGGCGTTGTTAAAGTGAAAAAAAAACTTGATTTATACTTTCGCCTAACTAAATGATTAGTGTGTATGAGAGTTACTGCATAGAAGGAAGATTTTCATCTGCTGTTGATATCGGACTCCTGACATCTCTACGGCTGATTTCTGTCGTCGGATTTGATTTGATTTGTTTGTTTAACGGCATATCAACTCCATATGGCTCATTTAATGTCGAAATTTAATTTTCTTAGGAGTTTTGAAGTAATAAAAATATGATATATGTTATTCTGCTTTCACAGTTAGATACATGGTAGATAATTCTCAGCTTTTTTGCATATATATGTTTGTGTGGACATGATTACTAGAGACGGTGATATGTGTGTTTTATGTTTTTGTTTTGTCTTTTGGAATACGGTTTGATTTCTTTAAGACATTGTTGGATATTATATGAATTAATATCATGAAAGAAGTTTTTAATGTTGGTTCTTTGATGGTACTGTAAGGAGATTGGATAAAGTCGCTAGAATTTATTAGTGGGCGTTTTATTCTCTATAGTTCTTAGCATGCCGTTCAGATTGGACGTTGGTTAGTTGATTTTGTTTAGCGGCATCTCAACACCTCTATGGGTTATTTAATGCCGAAATGTAAATATTTTGAATGCAATTGTATGCCATCAACTACGGATAAAATGTATTGGTAATTTTACTATAAATAGGTATTATTGGTAAGTTTATAAGAAATAGGTATTGTTGGTAATCTTACTAGAAATAGGTATTGTTAATTTTATGTAAAAATACTGACATTACCTATTTCTCATAAAATTACCAATAATACCTATTTATAGCAAAAATACCAATAATACCTACTTTCATGGCGTTTTGTATGGCTAACTAATTGCCCATAGCTGGGACCCTAACAGGTGCTACCACCCTATGTCAGGTTTTGCCTGGGAACAACAGCAATTAAGAGGTGGTTCACGTTCCTCAAAACCTTCAATCTCTCGATCAGAAACTTTGCGGTCAAATGCAGTTTATCGTCATACCCAGGACCTTCTGTCGTCGGCATCAGGATCCGCGGGTAGGTGTATTCGGCGAGTACCCAGACAAAATGGGCGAAGGATCAACCTTTTTGTCTCGAATCGAATTTATGACAATGACGACAAAAAATAGCTAATTCATTTCTCTGATTTAGTAAACGTTTATTTTTTATATTTTTTTTTATAAACTTGCTATATTATTGCTATGTGCCGACTTAGGGTTTTAAAATCATTCAGTGTGCCAACAGTATATGTATTTTTATACAAGTCAAGGTCAATATACCTGTTCAGCTAATATATTTTATATAGTAATATATAGTATATATATACTTTAGTATATATTAAAATTGAAACAGCTAAATATCTTCTTTGCGTTGTAGTAGTTATTGGTTCAGATTTTGTGATGTCATTTGCAGCTGCGTGCCATTGGAAATTGAATGGCGTGTCGCGTGTGGCACGCGTGCCGTAGGTTGCCGACTCTTGATGTAGGTTATCAATGTAAATAATTGGGGACTGTAGAGTAACAAATTTTTCCTGCAACATTTTTTCAAATAGGTAACAACATTTGCCTTTACAATCATCATTCGAAATATCAGCATTTACCTGAGCTGGAACGCCGGAAACGTAGGAAATGTGCAGTTATCCCATCTATGAAGCAGGATCAGACCATTCACTGTGTAACTGGATTTTTGCCGTTGGATAGCAACTGTTAATTCCTATTTGTTTATGCCTAGAAAGTATGAAAAATGGCTAATATTTTCCTCAAACTTTGCTTTTATGATCAGGATAATATTAATAGCTATATGTTTTTGTAAAAATAATATTACCAGCTATACGTTTTTGAAAAAAATAATATTACCAGCTATAAGTTTTTGAAAAAAATAATATCACCAGCTATACGTTTTTGAAAAAATAATATTACCAGCTATACATCTTTGAGGAGAAAAATATTATCAGAAATAGATTTTTGATAAAACAAAAATATTACCAGGAAAAAAAAAGTTGTCGGCATTAAATGACCCATTGAGGTTGATATGCCGTAAACCAAACCAAACCAAACCAAACCAAAAAAAGTTAATTTTTTTTTACACAGAATTATCGTTAGAAAAGAAATAGGAAACCCAATAAAAACTACTCCTCCTTCTACACTACTATTACTATTACTACTACTATTACTACTACTACTACTACTACTATTACTATTACTACTACTACTACTACTACTACTATTACTATTACTACTAGCAAAAACTACTATAACGGCTTTCGTCTAGCGGTTCTTATTGGCAATCCTTCCCGAATTAATCCGACTCAAAAAGCCTCTAAAATTCAACATTATCATCATCATCATCATTAAATATTTGAACTTAACAAATTTAATATTGCAATAACAATCATGAAAAAATTTGAAATTGACATTTTTTTCCATTTCACGGAAACAGAATTTAAACACTTTTATCTTCCCTCCCTTCTTTCCTACTGAAACAAAGTAGCGTCTCTGATATGTCTTTCTGGAAAATTAAAACGGACTAGTCCGTTATTTATGTGGTATTGTTAGGAGACGTTAACAATTTTATCTTCACTTTTTTTTCTTTCTATTTTTCTTTCTTTTTCTCACTGAAACCAAGTGACATCTCAGATATGTCATTTCCGTCTTTTCACGCAGTCAAAACGGCATACACTATCATTTATTAGGTATTGACAGGACGTAACGGTAGTGCGAGCTAACTGAGAAAGGGAGGGATAAGAAGAAGAAGAATCATCATCATCATCATTATTATTATTATTATTATTATTATTCCCAGAAATTCATACACAGATGTCCTCAAGGACACATGGCACAGTGGATAAAGGCGTTGGTTAGATCCAGTGACAGGACCCAAATTGTGTTAGTTCAATACCCGGCTAAGGCAGTAGAGAACTTTCAGAGGAAAATTAACAGGAGATAACTCATAACTGACATCCATTAAAACATGGCACGTGGAACTAGAACAGTCTACACCAGTGAGCGAAATAAAGGGCTCAGTTCGACATTCCAACAAAATGAAGAAGGCTGGAGCGTACAACGGCCGAAACGTTCTAATAAATATGGCGACAAAGATGAGGACGAGAGTCCAGGTGCAAATTATTCAACATACAGAACGTGGTAGGCCAAAACGCATAGCAGATTATTAATAAAATGTTTCCAGTACACTTGCAGAACCAAGTCTACTGGAACAATTATGCAAAGATCCACTTGAAAATTTGCATAGGTATTCTGTAACGCCCTAGTATGTTTCTTGTGCCGTCTCACTAAGTGTCTGATTCCTCCTGCTATCTTCTACGTTTCCAAAAACCAGATTAGACCGAAAATGGTAGCGGAGAGTTTTTATTGTCTTCTTCACCGTTTAGAAATCAGAAAATAGTTACCCCACACAGCTAGAGGGCTATTCTACCCTTCTATTTAACCCAAAGCTGGAGGGAGAAAGGACGGATTCATATCATTCTCAAGGGCTTTTTTGCAAAAGGTTAACGCAAGAGACTACTGCGGAATTTGAAATCGGCTATTCGCGTTCCTTGCAGAAATCCGTGATGCTACCTACTCATCCTGAAATATATCTAAAAAGAAATAATTTAGTAGAAAAAAAAAGTAATTAATTAATTAAAGGAAAAAAAAAACAACGATAAAAAAAAACAACGATAAAAAAAAACGTGTATGATTCACTAAATTAGCGCTACACATCAGTTTGGAAAGTTATGAATGGAAACGGTTAAAATCTCGTGAGACTCAAATCTCGTGAGACCCAAATCACGTTCAGAGATTGGGCCTTATCATGTGGAAGTTAGTACGTCCCAACCCAAACGGAAGGTCATTAAAGAAAATTTTGGCAAGAGAGGAAGGCTGTGAGGTAATCATCATCACCATCATCATCATAGTTAAATTATTATTATCATTATTGTTGTTGTTGTTATTCTTGATAACGATTGATAGTGTTGTTCTAACCCCAATGGTACGGGCTTATTGTTAAAAGACAAAACAAGCACAATGCTACAGAAAAACCGTGTAGATTTACCTTTTTGAAAATAATGGAAAGCGTTGTATTTTGTCGGCCATTACGAATTTGTTTGACCGTTACGGCTTGTTCGTAAATCTGCGGTCATGTCCAAGAGGAAGTCCCTGCCCCGTGCCCACACCAACATACGGCTTTGTACGCATTTACTTGCCTGTGTGTAAGTTCATGTGTATGTTTGTATGTGCCTCTGTGGCGTGTGTACGCGTGGAGAAGGTTGTAATGTGAAGAGGACGTCTGTTGAGAATGATGAATTGTCAGCGAAGATTCGGTACCTCGCGCGGAAGAACACAAAGAAAGCAATACATCAGTGTGGCAGGCAGAAAAGGCAGGGCCGATGGCAAAAATACATTCGTCATATCTCGGAAGGAAACCAAGCTATAAATGATAAGTTATACGCCAGTGAGCGTATCAATCCTTTGCGGCCAAAATTACTTGCAGTAAAACGTTCTCCATTCTTCTTCTCCTTGTCTCCAAGCTATTACCATCATCTGTTCTTACCTACTACTACTACTACTACCCCACCATCTTTTACCTTCTTTTACCCACTGGTTAATTTCCCTCCTTCTCTTCTGCCTTTTATTTCCTTTTTATTTTCATCTAATTTTCTTCGCCATGATATTATTCTGTTGCTTCATTGTATTCGTAGTTTTCTTGTTTTTCTTCTCCTTTTTCTTCTCTTCTTTTCTTTTTCTTCTTTTTCTTCTCTTCTTTTTTCTTTTGTTTTCTTCGTTTTTTCTTTTTCTTCTCTTCTTCTCATCTATCCTTCTTTTTCTTTTTCCCTCTTCTTTTCTTCTTTTTCTTTTCTTCTCTTGATTTTCTTTTCTTCTTCGTTTTTTCTTCTCTTCTTTTCTTTTTTTCTTTTACTTCACTGGTTTTCTTCTCTTTCTTCTCCTCTCCTTTCTTCTTCTTCTTCTTCTTCTTTTCCACTATAATATTCTCTTTTTCCTTCATTGTATTCTTCTTATTCTTTTGGCATTTTACGCTCCTTCGCAATCATCATCATCATCATCATCATCATCATCATCATCATCTTTTCCTTCTTTTTTCCTCTATTTTTCCTCCCTTCTCACTCTTCAATCTTCTTTCTCTTTTTACCGTTGTTTCTGTTCTGGCTTACCTTCTTGTACTTTTCGCCCCACCACCTCTCTCTCCTCAGTCTCCTCTCCTTCATTTTCTTCTTTCATCATCATCATCATCATCACCTTTTTCTTCTTCTTCTTCCTCTTCTTCTACTTTGAAAATCTCTTTGCATTTTCCCATTGGCACGAATTCGGAAATATTGTCATTCCGCCTGGAAATTTATTTACAAGAGGTTTTCTCGTGTACGAAGGCCGGGAGTCGAAATAAAATACCGATTAAAAGAAACGTCTACTGAATTTCGCGTATCCATTAAAATAACGTTTGAAGTATGAAAAATATGTCAGATTAAATAAAAAATCAATTATTTCTTTAGAAATTGCTTTTGTTTACCTTTGGGATACGAAAGCATAGAATTACGACACGGCTTATATTTGAATACGCTCTATCCCTGACCAAATATTGAGCACTTTTCCACTGTAAAGAAAGAATACTATAAAACCATATTTTTATCATATATATATATATATATATATATATATATATAAAATATGGTTTTAAGATATATATATATATTTATTCGAAAATTATAACATCAATATATTATAAAATCAGTACAAAAATAGCCATTTTGTTTCAACAGTTATCTTATGTCTTTTCAAGTGATGGTGTTGAATTTTTGATTCAACATTTTTGATGTTTTATCAAGTGATGGTGTGGAATTCAACACCATCACTTGATAAGACACCAACAGTTTTGAAACAAAATGGCTATTTTTGTAGTGATTTTATAAAATATTTATGTTATAATTTTCTAATAAATTGTATTTCCTCTACTCTGTATTGAGCACTCTTTTTTAAGAATAGTATTTTTTGGTTATTGGAATTTATTCTGTATACACCAATCCTATACTTGATATATATATATATATATATATATATATATATATATATATATATATATATATATATTTATTTATTAAGACATATTTTTTATGTTTAACGCAAAGAAATTTTATAGATAAAAGTATTTAAGCAAATGCACTTTAAATGTTATTAAAATGTTTATCATAAACAGAGCATTTATTAAATTTTGTATCTATAAAATAACGTTAAACATAAAAAATATGTCTTAAATAATGACCTTGTCCATTTCTTAATATATATATATATATATATATATATATATATATATATATATATACCATAAAGTCCGTGTGCACTTTAAATCTATAAACTTTCAAAGTGCACACGAACTTTATGGACACCTTTGTATATATATATATATATATATATATATATATATATATATATATATATATTCAGGCATATACTGTTAAATATTGATTTTCTAAGCCCGGCTTAGATGTGGCACAAGGCCGAAAGTATGGGGCACCCAGTGAACATCAAATTCACTACTCAGTCGTAATCGATCTAGCAAGACAAACTTTCTAACCATTACACCAAGTCGAGGTGTCCAACATATACTGTTAAATGACAGACAACGAATGTCTATTATGTTTGAGGATGAGCCGTTTTAAGCTTCGTATAGTGGCTTTAGTTTCGGGAGAAAATAAAGACAAAATTGTTCAACATTTAGATTTTTTTCTTTATTATACTGTTCCTTGATCTAAGCTTTCGGGTCATATGAGCATCATCAAAGTGGTTATATGGACATTGTGTTATGTTGACATAGAAGATTGGTATGCGACGATAACGGTCACGGAATAGCAAACGCAGGCCGTATATTCGTAATGCGGTTCTATGACCTCGTATATATATATATATATATATATATATATATATATATATATATATATATATATATGCTTTTTCCATATATTCTCTTTAGGACGTAAGCGACCATGGTTCTCCACAACTTTCAGTCCTTCATAGTTCAAAACAATATTTCTCTCATATCTCCCCAATTCGTCTATTTACACTGCTTCTACTCAATTTGTTAGTGAGTGTCAATATATATATATATATATATATATATATATATATATATATATATATATATATATATATATATATATTATTTTTTTTTATAGGCACATATATTTAAATAAATTTTCTGTTTACAATATACAATATTAACCGGCCTGTATGTCCGAGAAATTTAATAGAAAATATGCGTCCTCCGACAGGAATCGAACATGCATCCTACACAGAACCGTCATATAGCCTGACGAGCTATACCAGTTTAGCTACGAAGGAGAGTCTGGTTAGAAAGATCGATTTTCTGCTCTTAAACAACAAATTTTCCCATGATTTCCCTCGATAGATGACATTTGTGTAGGATACAGGTTCAATTCTTGTCGGAGGACGCATATTTCTATAAAATTTCTTAGACGTTCAGGCCTATAAATGTTGTTAATACTTTTTTATTATAAAACAGAACATTTACTTAAATATTTGTGTCTATATAAATAAGGTATAACAATAAAATATATTAAAATAAATTGTCTATTTTCATAATAAATCGTCATGTATCAAAAAATGAAAATTCAATATTTAATATAAGTATAATTTTTTTCCCTATTTTCCTCATCTTTCACATTTTCTGTTCACAGATTTCTCAGCATCTTTCTGTAGATCCAGATGTCTGTTGCCTCGGTTCTTCTCTTCATTTATGGGAAGAGTGTCTAGCATAGACGGTTATATAGAAGGTTTGGCTTGGTTTGTTTTACGGCATATCAACCTCAATGGGTTATTTAATGCAGACAAGATTTTTATTCTGGTAATATTTTTTCCCAAAAATAGGGTGTCCATAAAGTTCGTGTGCACTTCAAAGTTATAAATTTTAAAAAGTGCACACGAACTTTATGGACACCCTGTATATCGCTGGTAATATCCTCCTCTTTAAAAATGCAATGCTGGTAATACTTTTTTCCTTCAAAAATATATCAATGGTAATATTTTTCTTCAAAAACGTATTGCTGGTAATAATGATTCCTTCAAAAAATTTATTGCTGGTATTAAAACCTATTTTTTACACTTTCATAGTGTTTTAACTCCAGTTTGGGGGTTAACTATTTGCCCATAGTTGAGACCCTAACAGGTGCTGCCACCCCGGGTCAGGGTGGACCTGCGAACACCAGCATTTAAGAGGTGGTTTCACTCTCCTCAAAAGCTCCTGATCAGAGACCTTGCTGTTGGATGTAATTTATCGTCTTACCCAGGACACGATTGTAGTTTATCGTTTTACCCAAGATGCTCATATAGAAGGATAGATTGTGTCGATTCAGAGTGTTGTAAAAAAAGAGCAACTGTAGTAAGATGGCGTTAAACTAGTAATAAAATCATAGTAATAATTAATGTCCTTCATTAAAAAAAAAAGCCATTTATCTTTTTTTTTTGCCTCTTGTAATGACATCTAAACCCCTGGCTTAAATGAAAGCGAGTTAGCCAGATTGCAGAGTCATGAAACGATTAGCGGACAAAAATTAGCTGATAATAAATCACTTTTTTTTTTATTTCCTTAGATTTCGATTTTTTCCCGCTATTTTGTCTTTTTAGTTTAATGTACAATAAAATATATAAATAAATAAAAACAAAAAAAAAACCAAAAAAAAAAAAAACATAACAACTGACACTTATTCATTGCAATAAATGGCAGCTCCTCTTTAAAATTGTTCAATATTTTTCAGTTTCCACCGGAAACAGGTTTAGCTTGATTGAGTGCTAAGTCAATAAATCACTTCTATAAGGATTTCTTGTTTTCAAACTACTTAAGTTTTCATCATTGTCGAAAAAAAAAAAAGCAAAAAAAAAAAAAAAAACGGTAAACTGGAATTTCAACTCGTGACAAGCGGTTGAACTGGTCTTGAACACAACTGACGATGCAAAGCAATTTTGTTTTCAGATCTCTCGTTCCGACAGGACGTAGACGGTCATGGCTCTCCATAGCTTTCTTTCTTTTGCTGCTGTCAGGGATGATTTCTTATTAAGACCCCTATTTTATGTCTCCCACTATTAATTTACTCAAACGTGTCAAGATGTGCAGCTGGTGTAACGGACAGCGTCTCGTGATGAGAAATCGGAGAACTGAGTTCGAAATCAAGTCAGGTTTGTTACAACCCCTTACACTCAATTACTTTTCGGAAAGGTATGACGCCATACCACCTACTATAGGTTAAATAGTAAGCATTACATCTGAGAAAATCAGTGTTATTCTCATAAAATTGTCAATGTAACATTTACTCGCCTTACCCACAAAAAATTAAAAAATATTATTTTACAATCAAAAATATGTTTCGGCCTTTAAATAACCCACAAAAGGGTGATAAACCGTAAAACAAATCAAATCAAAATCAAACTTGTCATTTTCGATTTATATTCTATCGTCGTATATTCTAATGAGAACACGAGATTCCAGACTTCGACAATTGCTGTCAGACAGTGAGTGTGTGGCCTTGGGGATTTCTCCTAACGTGGATTGTTCATACTCGCTTAGATGTTAGAGACTGTCCTTTTTTCTTCCGGGTGGATGTTAATATATTTATCTATCATATGGTTTGACCTATGTGTTCACATTCTACGCGTAGCTGGGTCGACTACGTGTTTACATGTCGAGAGAAGCCACTGATATCTAAATGAAGACGCTGCTAGATCATCATTCAGGTCAACTTGTTGATGCACCTGGCTTCTCTGATGGACAGAGAATTGACAGAGAGAGATAGACAATGTCTATTTAGATAAAATCTGAAGTGAGTTACATACAATGCTTATTTTGACAAGAATATATTGTCATTCCGCCTGGAAATTTATTTACAAGAGGTTTTCTCGTGTACGAAGGCCGGGAGTCGAAATAAAATACCGATTAAAAGAAACGTCTACTGAATTTCGCGTATCCATTAAAATAACGTTTGAAGTATGAAAAATATGTCTGATTAAATAAAAAAAAATCAATTATTTCTTTAGAAATTGCTTTGTTTACCTTTGGGATACGAAAGCATAGAATTACGACACGGCTTATATTTGAATACGCTCTATCCCTGACCAAATATTGAGCACTTTTCCACTGTAAAGAAAGAATACTATAAAACCATATTTTATCATATATATATATATATATATATATATATATATATATATAAAATATGGTTTTTAAATATATATATATATAATTTATTCGAAAATTATAACATCAATATATTATAAAAATCAGTACAAAAATAGCCATTTTGTTTCAACAGTTATCTTATGTCTTTTTCAAGTGATGGTGTTGAATTTTGATTCAACATTTCTGATGTCTTATCAAGTGATGGTGTGGAATTCAACACCATCACTTGATAAGACACCAACAGTTTTGAAACAAAATGGCTATTTTGTAGTGATTTTTATAAAATATTTATGTTATAATTTTCTAATAAATGTATTTCCTCTACTCTGTATTGAGCACTCTTTTAAGAATAGTATTTTTTGGTTATTGGAATTTATTCCGTATACACCAATCCTATACTTGGATATATATATATATATATATATATATATATATATATATATATATATATATATATATATATTTAAAGAACATATTTTTATGTTTAACGTTGTTAATTTTTATAGATACAAGTCCTCTGTTTATTAAACAGTATTAAATAACATTTAAATCTATTTCTGACATTAAAACTTTCTATAAAGTACAACGTTAAACTTAAAAAATATGTCTTTAATAAATAATTTATCGGACCTTGTATATATATATATATATATATATATATATATATATATATATATATATATATCCGTATGCACTTTAAATCTATAAACTTTCAAAGTGCACACGAACTTTATGGACACCTTGTATATATACATACATATATATATATATATATATATATATATATATATATATATATATTCAGGCATATACTGTTAAATATTGATTTTTCTAAGCCCGGCTTAGATGTGGCACAAGGCCGAAAGTATGGGGCACCCAGTGAACATCAAATTCACTACTCAGTCGTAATCGATCTAGCAAGACAAGCTTTCTAACCATTACACCAAGTCGAGGTGTCCAACATATACTGTTAAATGACAGACAACGAATGTCTATTATGTTTGAGGATGAGCCATTTTAAGCTTCGTATAGTGGCTTTAGTTTCGGGAGAAAATAAAGACAAAAATTGTTCAACATTTAGATTTTTTCTTTATTATACTGTTCCTTGATCTAAGCTTTCGGGTCATATGAGCCATCATCAAAGTGGTTATATGGACATTGTGTTATGTTGACATAGAAGATTGGTATGCGACGATAACGGTCACGGAATAGCAAACGCAGGCCGTATATTCGTAATGCGGTTCTATGACCTCGTATATATATATATATATATATATATATATATATATATATATATATATATATATATGCTTTTTCCATATATTCTCTTTAGGACGTAAGCGACCATGGTTCTCCACAACTTTCAGTCCTTCATAGTTCAAAACAATATTTCTCTCATATCTCCCCAATTCGTCTATTTACACTCCTTCTACTCAATTTGTTCAGTGAGTGTCAATATATATATATATATATATATATATATATATATATATATATATATATATATATATATATATATATATATATATATATTGTTTTATTTTATAGGCACATATATTTAAATAAATTTTCTGTTTACAATATACAATATTAACCGGCCTGTATGTCTGAGAAATTTAATAGAAAATATGCGTCCTCCGACAGGAATCGAACATGCATCCTACACAGAACCGTCATATAGCCTGACGAGCTATACCAGTTTAGCTACGAAGGAGAGTCTGGTTAGAAAGATCGATTTTTCTGCTCTTAAACAACAAATTTCCCATGATTTCCCTCGATAGATGACATTTGTGTAGGATACAGGTTCAATTCCTGTCGGAGGACGCTTATTTTCTATAAAATTTCTTAGACGTTCAGGCCTATAAATGTTGTTAATACTTTTTATTATAAAACAGAACATTTACTTAAATATTTGTGTCTATATAAATAAGGTATAACAATAAAATATATTAAAATAAATTGTCTATTTTCATAATAAATCGTCATGTATCAAAATGAAAAATTCAATATTTAATATAAGTATAATTTTTTCCCTATTTTCCTCATCTTTCACATTTTCTGTTCACAGATTTCTCAGCATCTTTCTGTAGATCCAGATGTCTGTTGCCTCGGTTCTTCTCTTCATTTATGGGAAGAGTGTCTAGCATAGACGGTTATATAGAAGGTTTGGCTTGGTTTGTTTTACGGCATATCAACCTCAATGGGTTATTTAATGCAGACAAGATTTTTTATTCTGGTAATATTTTTTTCCAAAAATAGGGGGTGTCCATAAAGTTCGTGTGCACTTCAAAGTTATAAATTTTAAAAAGTGCACACGAACTTTATGGACACCCTATATATCGCTGGTAATATCCTCCTCTTTAAAAATGCAATGCTGGTAATACTTTTTTCCTTCAAAAATATATCAATGGTAATATTTTTCTTCAAAAACGTATTGCTGGTAATAATGATTCCTTCAAAAATTTATTGCTGGTATTAAAACCTATTTTTTACACTTTCATAGTGTTTTTAACTCCAGTTTGGGGTTAACTATTTGCCCATAGTTGAGACCCTAACAGGTGCCGCCACAGGTGGACCTGCGAACACCAAGCATTTAAGAGGTGGTTCCACTCTCCTCAAAAGCTCCTGATCAGAGACCTTGCTGTTGGATGTAATTTATCGTCTTACCCAGGACACGATTGTAGTTTATCGTTTTACCCAAGATGCTCATATAGAAGGATAGATTGTGTCGATTCAGAGTGTTGTAATAAAGAGCAACCGTAGTAAGATGGCGTTAAACTAGTAATAAAATCATAGTAATAATTAATGTCCTTCATTAAAAAAAAAAGCCATTTATCTTTCTTTTTTGCCTCTTGTAAATGACATCTAAACCCCTGGCTTAAATGAAAGCGAGTTAGCCAGATTGCAGAGTCATGAAACGATTAGCGGACAAAATTAGCTGATAATAAATCACTTTTTTTTTATTTCCTTAGATTTCGATTTTTACCGCTATTTTGTCTTTTAGTTTAATGTACAATAAAATATATAAATAAATAAAAAACCAAAAAAAAAAAAAACAACATAACAACTGACACTTATTCATTGCAATAAATGGCAGCTCCTCTTTAAAATTGTTCCAATATTTTCTCAGTTTCCACCGGAAACAGGTTTAGCTTGATTGAGTGCTAAGCCAATAAATCACTTCTATAAGGATTTCTTGTTTTCAAACTACTTAAGTTTTCATCATTGTCGAAAAAAAAAGAAGCAAAAGAAAAAAAACAAAAAAAAAACGGTAAACTGGAATTTCAACTCGTGACAAGCGGTTGAACTGGTCTTGAACACAACTGACGATGCAAAGCAATTTTGTTTTCAGATCTCTCGTTCCGACAGGACGTAGACGGTCATGGCTCTCCATAGCTTTCTTTCTTTTGCTGCTGTCAGGGATGATTTCTTATTAAGACCCCTATTTTATGTCTCCCACTATTAATTTACTCAAACGTGTCAAGATGTGCAGCTGGTGTAACGGACAGCGTCTCGTGATGAGAAATCGGAGAACTGAGTTCGAAATCAAGTCAGGTTTGTTACAACCCTTACACTCAATTACTTTTCGGAAAGGTATGACGCCATACCCCTACTATAGGTTAAATAGTAAGCATTACATCTGAGAAAATCAGTGTTATTCTCATAAAATTGTCAATGTAACATTTACTCGCCTTACCCACCAAAAAATTAAAAAAAATATTATTTTTACAATCAAAAATATGTTTCGGCCTTTAAATAAACCACAAAAGGGTGATAAACCGTAAAACAAATCAAATCAAAATCAAACTTGTCATTTTCGATTTATATTCTATCGTCGTATATTCTAATGAGAACACGAGATTCCAGACTTCGACAATTGCTGTCAGACAGTGAGTGTGTGGCCTTGGGGATTTCTCCTAACGTGGATTGTTCATACTCGCTTAGATGTTAGAGACTGTCCTTTTTTCTCTTCCGGGTGGATGTTAATATATTTATCTATCATATGGTTTGACCTATGTGTTCACATTCTACGCGTAGCTGGGTCGACTACGTGTTTACATGTCGAGAGAAGCCACTGATATCTAAATGAAGACGCTGCTAGATCATCATTCAGGTCAACTTGCTGATGCACCTGGCTTCTCTGATGGACAGAGAATTGACAGAGAGAGATAGACAATGTCTATTTAGATAAAATCTGAAGTGAGTTACATACAATGCTTATTTTGACAAGAATTACGATGACTTGTATCAATGTCATACCATAAATGAGGTACTGTTTATGGTAAAATGGAACCCACTTACAAATCCGAATGACTATAATTATAATAAATTCTCAGTTATTGTGAGCCTGTGTCAGACTAAGTTTAGTAAATAACTATAAAGTCATATTATCTTTTTACAATAGAACGTGGAGGTGTATTGTCAGTGGTAGTACCTTTGCAGCGAATTGGTCGACCCTGTTTTACTCAGGTGAATTGGGATGCGGAACTCTACAGGTTCACGGCCTACATTCAATGGTCACACATAGCTCCAAGAAGTCGCATGGGCACTGGGACGACCACCCACTAGTCACCGGCATCAATCTGCTGGCTAAATTGTGTGAGTGTACTCGGAATGTTTTGCTGATCTGACCGGTAAGGGGAATGCCTCTGGCAACCCACCTGTGTCAAGCGGCCATTGGAAGTCGCCAACCTTGGCATAAGAGCCGCGCCTATGAAGTCAACAGCTTTAACGGTGGGCGGAGGAATTTTTGACTGCAAGGGCGGAGTAACCCCAACATCCCCGGCGCAAAAGGAACCGACAAGCCAGTGCACTATTCTACCTTGAATGTCACCATAAACCACAATTATGGAAGGGAGTGGTGACCCCAGCAGTGCAAACAATACACTATTGAATAAAATCTGAGTTTTCATTTTCTTTAAACTTTAACACCAAAGTGTTATATTGTGTGACAAAAGTTTACAACTTTTTTGAAAACCGATTTTATATACACATACATACACACGTGCGTACACATATGTAAGTATTTGGAGTTATATTTGGTTATACAGTTTGTATAAGAATTTCAATATTGTGTTTGGTTGAATTTTGTAAATTATTCATTTAAATAATTTATTTGATATTTGAATCAGGTTAAGTTCATGTGATCACATTTTATCAAGATTTATCTATCTCTTCCCCACACCAGTTATGGCTAAGTAGCAGGACAAACTTCGCTCTATAGACTTGGTTGACAGTCAGTCTAGGAAAAGGAAAACTCTTAATTCAAACCACCTGCTGCCTTGTAAGTCCTGTCACTTTAACTTCTGAGAGGACGGACGGGGTTAACTTTAACATCCCCCCGGTGCAAAAGGAAGCGGCAAGCCCTTGCACTATTCTGCCTTGAATGTCACCATGAACCACAATTGTGAAAGGAAGGGGAGTGGTGACCTCAACAGCGGTGCAAAATGTGTTCACTGAATAAATGATGAGGATGGAGTTTCTTAAATTGACTTCAGCAAAAGGAGCCGACAAACCATTGTACTATTCTGCCTTGAATGTCATCATGAACCACAATTGTAAGATGGAAGGAAGTGATGACCACATCGACGGTGCAAAAGAAGCCGACAAGCCATTGCACTATTCTGCCTTGAATGTCACCATGAACCACAATTGTAAGATGGAAGGGAGTGATGACCACATCGACGGTGCAAAAGGAGCCGACAAGCCATTGCACTATTCTGCCTTGCATGTCATCATGAACCACAATTATAACAGAAATAGAGGGAATGGTGGCTATAGCCTCACAAAATGCGCTAACTGAATAAATGGATAAATAAACAGAACCTGAGTTAATTCAGCAAAATACATGTGTAACGTTATTAAGGTTATTATTGTACATTTTGATGAGAACATGAGACGCAATCTCTCACACATAACATTTTATTCAAGTGCGGTCATTGTCAGTTACTATTGGCTAGTGGGTGTTTTGCATTAAGGCTTTTTACGGACATGGATACTACATTCTCGTCGTGCTGTCAGAAACTCTCTTCTTCCTCTCAGGTGGGCGTTTATATATCTACTTCACATGCAGCTCTTCCAACACGTGCCCATCGTACTTGCTGCTGTACCGATCACGTATTTAGACTGAGATTGCGTGAAGCTCAAATCTGAACCTGGTGACTAGATGGTCAACTTTCACCACAACCCGTTGATACACATACGTTCTCAGAAGCTCCGGCGTAATATTGTGTGCAAAGTTCAGTTTGACAACATCTAGTTTGTGTCATAGGTTTTCTTTTTCTTCTATGTACATTGTGAACGTTACGTTCTCCTTCCTCACTATGCCGAAGTATTCTATATCGCAGAGATGACCAAACAGTGGCTTGCGGGCCACATTTGGCTCTTTGACATTTAATACGCAACGCGTGGAAATATGTTGGCTGAAGTCTTGTTTTTTCATCACAACTAAAATAAAAGGTAAATTCCCGTAGTCCTTTACCGTATTAAATACGTTCAATATAGAATCATCAGTCAAGATTTTGAAAACATTTGGTATATATATATACCATTCCTAGATATCATTTCCGTTAAGTTAACCATCTAAATAGGTCACGGTTCGGTCACTCCTCCTACCCCAATATAAAGCATGCTTAAGAGAGATATGAAATTAACCCCTCCCTATACTCTACCTTGTCGCTTTAACTACAACTATCACCCTCCCTGTTAAATTACAAAAATTACACTACCCATCAATTTCTAATCCCATTTTTCCTTTCATTTCGTTGTTGGAATTGCTACCTGATGATCCGAAGTCCTTTAAAAAGGATTTTGGTGAAATAAATTATTGTAATGGTACCTTAAACCTTTCATTAAATTATATATATATATATATATATATATATATATATATATATATATATATATATATATATAGTATGTGCACAGGTATGCAGAAAATAGAAAAGAACACGTTGGGTGCATAACCCAGAGTTCCTTAGTATTTTTATTTTTATTTTTAAGAAGACAGTGCTCCATATATAAGTAGAGCTTTATTATAATAATAATTTTTGTTTAAAAATATGATTCCTTCGCTACATAAGATGGATGGATGGTTTCGGCACTCGTTTTTGAAACATGAGACTCTTATGTAGCGAAGGAATCATATTTTTAAACAAAAAATATTATTATATACATATATATATATACTTTGTGATTACTGAAACCAATACAAATTAACAATTTAAATAACCGTAGACATGAATGAATATTGTTGCATACGCGCATCTCTTAATAATTATATAAATTTTTTTAACAAAATGGTGTATGCAACAAAAACGTATGTGTAAATTTTGTTCCCGTCTTAAGGCTCTCAGACATCTGAAGTTTACCGTATGTGGTTCTTACATTAAACAAATTGGACTACCCCTGTAATATAGGGACCAGCTGAGAAGTCAGTTTATTATTATTATTATTATTATTATTATTATTATTATTGTTCTTGTTGTTGTCGTCGTTGCTGTTTTGCCAGTTCTTTGTGTAATACAAGTCTTGGTCAGAGACTTCAAGAAACAGTAATTGTTTTGTATCAGAAGACGCAAACAGATGAGATACCATGCAATCGGTGAGTAAAAATAAAGAATTTAATTGTGATCATTTCATGGAGATAAATATACGCAAGACGAGAGAAGGACTCATGAGTGGGAATTTTGACAATTCATATATTTCAGGGATGCTAGGAATTGAATCCTCATTTTTATTTGCACCTTTTCATATCCTTCCCACATAGACATATACATTTTGTAACAAAATTTCAGTGTAACAAAATTTTGTAACAAAATGTCAGTGTAACAAAACCGCATGTGTAAATTTTGTTCCTGTCTTGCGGCTTTCAAACGTCTGGATTTTACCGTATTGTGGCTCTTATATGAAACAAGTTAAAACACCCCTGAAAAAACTTTAATTATTCTATGAATAATTAAAGTTTTTTCTTTTCTTTTTTAGCTTAAGAACTGAGCCAATGATGAAGAAATATTTTGTCAAATTCGGGGAAGTGCACAGTTCGGAAAAAAGCATGATATTTGATGAAAGGTTTAATTAGAAAAAGAACAAGGAATTTCATTTGGCCGAAATCTCTTTGAAAATCTTAGAGTCATTATGAGGAAGCGGATTGAAAATATCTTTTGGGATTGTTTAAATGAAAGAAGAGCATGGTGGAAAATATTTAACCACGTGTTTGAAAGCTTCACTTTTTCCGACTTTGTGAAAGATTCTGCAAGTGAACTCGATTATAAAAATGTCTCAGTTCATATCTATCTATCTATCTATCTATCTATCTATCTATCTATCTATCTATCTGACTATTCGTTATGTATCCAGAGAAAGAGAGAGGGAGAGAGCGAGAAGGAAAGAGAGATTAGATTGTTAATTATCGATTTTAATGTGTTCATTATCTATCTATCTATCTATCTATCTATCTATCTCTCTCTCTCTCTCTCTCTATATATATATATATATATATATATATATATATATATATATATATATACACACATAGGTATATATGTCAAACAGTTCATTATTTCTCTATCTATCTATCTATCTATCTATCTATCTATCTATCTATCTATCTATCTATATATATATAGAGAGAGATAGATAGATATACATAGATAGATAGATAGATAGCGAGACCAAACTATTAATTATCCTTTTAAATTTGTTCATGATCTATCTATCCATTTCAATTTGTTCTTCATTATATATCCATGTATATATTGCAGATGGGTACATGCGTGCGCATATCATTAGATTATTGTGGAAACAAAAAAACCCCCAAAATCCTCCATCTTCTTATCATTCTTTTCCATTCAAGCTTCCATAAGCCTGATGCCCATGACTGTTCGCCTATATGGCTTCCCGGTGTTTCCGACACAATCGCTGATACTTGAATCTCCGACGGACTTTTCTCATTGCTGAGGAACTCTTAAGTTTCAATGGGATTGCAAGAGCGTCATGAGGAAATCGGAATTAGTCCCGAGATCAACCAGTTCGATTGTGAATGATCCGATTCTTTTCATAACGGCTTACCTTTTTTTTTTTTTTGTTTCCGCTGAATCTCAGTGTGTTGCATACGGTGTTTGTTCGATTATAGTGTTCCCAGCATTCTGGGTGACGGGGGACGTCGGGTAATATTGTGGGTAAAGTCGATTTCAAAGTGTAAATGCAGACTGAAGGTCTGTGAGAGAATCGATAGGGGGGTTTATATGTGTACGCGGAGACTGAGAGGAAATAGATATGAAGAGGTTGAGATAGATAGTTGAAGAGAATGGGATAGATAGATAGATAGATAAATAGATAGATAGATATTTGAAGAAACTGAGATTGCTACCTAGCTAAATATATAGTAGACAGTTAAAGAGACTGAAATAGATAGATAGATAGATAGATAGATAGATAAATGAAGAGACTGAGATAGATAGATAGATAGATAGATAGATAGATAGATAGATAGATAGATAATTAAAGAAACTGAAATAGCTAGTTAGCTAGCTAGGTAGCTAACTAGATAGATAGATAAACAGACAGACAGACAGATAGATAGATAGATAGATAAATAGATAGATAGATAGATAGATAGATAGATAGATAGATATGAAAAGTTCGGGATAGATAGATAGATAGATAGATAGATAGATAGATAGATAGATAGATAGATAGATAGATATGTAAAGATCGGGATAGATATCAACAAATTACATGCACGTATGCAATGTATATGTGTATGTGTGAATCGTGTGTGAGGACTTACATGTGCTCGTGCCATTTAAATTACACAAAAGCACATACACATACATACGTACAAATTGACTGTGTTTGAAATAATAAATCCCCCTAACACTCAGTTTGGACAAATTCCTACACTAGGTTGATTAATAACATCATAAAGTTAGAAACACATAAAAAGTTAGAAAAAAAAAAGTCAAATAATTATAAATTTTGTTGAACTTTTGAGAAATAATTCGGTTATAACTAGAATTTTATTTTAAATTAAAAAAAAAATTATAGAAAAATTTTAAAGTTTCTTATTGATTTAAAATGTAAAACTTACATACATACAATATAAATGGAATTGATATGGACAACAAGGGTAAATTACCCTTTCTGTCTGGCAACAACCATAGAGTAACAGGAAAAAATCGTTTTTATGACTCCTGTATTTAAACTGAATATATTAGCAAATAAATGTCGTATTTTACATAGAAAATAAACATTCATATTTGAAATTCGATCGTTTTGCCAACAATGAAGTAACAGAGACCAGTGTCGTTAAAAAAAAAACTGATTCTAATTAAAAGTTTTCACATCAGAGTACAATTTATTAAAAAAAGTTTTGGGACACCTCAAGGCGGTATAATGTTAGCCAGCTTGTCTCGCTAGAACAATTACAACTGAGTAGTGAGTTTTTTTTATTATCACTGGGTGCCCCATAGTTTCGACCTTGTGCCACACCTAAGCTACGCTTGGAAAACATTGGCTTATTCTTTATGAAAGAAAATAAGAAAATTTTCAGCAAGAAAAAGATGATGATGAAGAAGAAGAAGAAGAAGAAGAAGAAGGAGAAGAAGAAGAAGAAGAAAAAAGATGAGGAAGAAGAAGTAGAAAAAGATGAAGAAAAAGAAGATGAGGAAGAAAAAGAAGATGAGGAAGAAGAAGATGAGGAAGAAGAAGATGATGATGATAGTGGTTGAGAAGATGAAGGGGAAAAATCACTGAAAGAAGAAGGCCAGAAGTATGGGGATCGAAGTCATTACTCAGTCAAAATCGATCTAGCAAGACAAGCTAGCTAAACATTACACCACGTCCCAAAAGAATACAATCAAGGAAAAGGTGAAAATTTCCCGAAAAAGAAGAAAAAGAAGATTGAGAACAGAGAAGGAGGGAAAATGATGAGTGAAGAAGAAAATGGAGGAGGAAGCTGAGGAGGACGGGATCGAAAAATACAACAGGAAGAATATCGAGGAACGAGATGTGGTGAAAAACAGAAGGAAGATTGCAAAAGAAATCTTTACAATGAAGAGAAAGAAAAAAAATAGAATGAAAGGTTGGGAGCAGTACAGGAAGAAGATTAAAATGACAATTTGAAGAAAGTACGGTTGAATGAATTTGTTTGTGGGTAACACGGCAAGGTTACGAGTAAAGAAATTCGATGGGAATGCCGTATGTATCGGAAGGATAAAGAGAAGAGAATAAATCGCTTTCGTGCCAAGATCTAAACGGTAGAAAGGAGAAAAAGAAAGAGCAAATGAACAGCTAGAGAAGAAGAAGAAGGAGGTGGAGTAGTAGTAGTAGTAGAAGAAGAAGAAGAAGGAGGAGGAGGAGAAGTAGTAGTAGTAGAAGAAGAAGAAGGAGGAGGAGGAGAAGTAGTAGAAGCAGGAGTAGTAGTAGTAGAAGAAGAAGAAGAAGTAGTAGTAGTAGAAGAAGAAGTAGTAGTAGTAGTAGAAGAAGGAGAAGGAGGAGAAGTGGTAGTAGTAGTAGTAGAAAAGAAGAAGAAGAAGAAGGAGTAGTAGTAGTAGTAGAAGCAGAAGAAGAAGAAGTAGTAGTAGAAGAAGAAGAAGGAGGAGAAGTAGTAGTAGTAGTAGTAGAAGAAGAAGGAGAAGGAGGAGAAGTGGTAGTAGTAGTAGTAGTAGAAAAGAAGAAGAAGAAGAAGAAGTAGTAGTAGTAGTAGAAGAAGAAGAAGTAGTAGTAGTAGTAGTAGAAGAAGAAGAAGGAGAAGGAGGAGAAATGGTAGTAGTAGTAGTAGTAGAAGAGGAAGAAGAAGAAGAAGAAGAAGAAGAAGAAGAAGAAGAAGAAGAAGAATCTTTATCGGGTTGGGAAGCCCTGGAATGCATTGGTGAGAACCAATAAAGCGCAAAGTAAAATGTTTGTTAGGGGGAAACGCTTGGGGTTGGCGGGAAGCAGGGAACGATGATCTCTGGAAAAAGACGAACGATTCTGTCATTAATCCTTTGCATGGATCTTTGGTCAGAGAAGTACGAGCATGCGTAATGTGCACATACCATAACGGGATATGACCGTTCTCGCCCCCTGCCCCCCACAACCGACCACTTACACAGATATACAGAAATATATACACAAGTACTTATATCGATTAATGTACACACACACACACACACACACACACACACATATATATATATATATATATATACATATATATATAATTGTATATTTGGGTAGCAATCCTTCTTTTATACCAGTTTCCTTACTGACAAGTTACTGTGATTAAAATTTTTATGTAATTTTTATTTTGTTCATATAAGTGTTTAATTTCCATAAAGTGTGTAAAAATGTCCAAATATTCAAGCGCTTTCGGCTATTCTATTAGCCATTATCAAATAGAGGTATTTATATACAAGAGAAAAATGGTATTTTTTTAGAAATTGCTCTGGTATATAAATATTTGTTACAAAATAAAATCCTTGCATTTGCCTTGAAAAAGTGCAACAGAGGACGAAAAGCGTCGGCTAAGATAAGTTTCCCTTTCGTCCTTATTGTTATACCTGACGTACCTATTCTATTATTAATAGACTCTCCCACACATAATAAGTAGTAGTAGTAGTAGCGGTCGCCAGTTGGGCTCAGTGGTGTTGAGTGAGTCAGTCGATATCGGACATTGAAGTACCAACCATCACAACTAGATTGATGCGTCATTAACTCTTATTTCAAGTTCCTAACGTTTTGTACGTCGAACCTAATTTAGGACGACTTATTGAAATACAAGCCTCCACTCTGAAAACTATTCTACAACACTTATTCATATTATCCTTTTATAGATATACTCTATGTGAAATTCTACGCACACATACACACATGTGAAAAAAAATCAGCCAACCGTGTTGAAAAAATTAAAGGAAATAGTTTAGTTTTTCAACAACGTTGCCTTTTTTTAAAATTTTTTTTATATGTGATGAACTTATTGTTCCTAAGAGAGGGTTTAACATTTTTGCTATGACTCTAGCTATTTTGTGTGGGGGAGCGCTAAGGGAAATAAATATGACTGACAAACTCATATCCAGTCTAGATATAAAATCACTTTACACTAATATCCAGGTTGTAAAATGTTTAAATCTCTTTAAAAAAAGGCATCTAACAAAATGAAAGATAAACCTCTCCCTACCAACAGCAAAAATAATAAAAAATATGCCCACTCATCACCAATTAATGTTATTTCACATTCAATAAAAATTTTTACAAACAAAAATTTGGATTGTCAATGGGATCGCCTCTCAGGGCAGTGATGGCATGTATTTTCTTAGAATTTCTCGAGTCCGCTTCTTTCCAAAACATTTTACCTAAACAATCAACTGTGACGTCGTCCCCTGGTCGCAGCGCCAACTGTGACGTTCTATCCTGATCTACCACGGCACCAGTTGTGACGTCCCCAAACAGCACCAATTGTGACGTCCCCAAACAGCACCAATTGTGACGTCCTCGCCGTGGCGCCAGCTGTTCGCTCCTCGCTGCTCCGTTCGAGTGTCGCTGCTCCAAACGTGACGTCCGCCTGTCGCGTCAGTCGTGTTGTCTCGTCCTGTGACGACCAACTGGCTTGGTATCGGTCGCGGCACCCAAATGTGACGTTCTAATCTTTTGGTGATTCGGGTGGGAATCTGGTTAGATTTGATATCAGCCTCGTCGTTCCCAACTCGCTTCCAACGCCTGGTTACCAAGGTAACTGCATTGATCTCCAGTCTGCCCACCCACGTTGTGAATTGATCTTAGGCAGACGAGATCAATCAGTAGTCGGGGCCGTAATGCAAACTGAGTTCAACGGGGGTGATACCACACAAATATACATAAAAGAAAATAAAATGAAAACTCAAAAAGTTCAAAGTATCAAAGAAAACGGTAACAAACTTTATGTCTAGTTGTTCGATACATAGGACTGTATCTATCTCCCGAACCGTTCTGTGGATTGTGACACGTCGTTTTCCGTTAGGCAAGTTTTAACGCTTCAAGTTGTTTGCTCTCTAAGAAATTGGTGTTTCGGTGTGTCTTTGGACGAAAGTCGAAAAAAAAAACTTATTTCGGTGGTCTGGATCTAAGTCGCTCTTCAAAATAATTGTTCTTGGGTTGAAGAGGAGTCCGGAATTTGCGTGAATCTTGGTCAGCTAAACTCACTGGAACTGCTGGAGCCCGAACTGATTTCTGCTCGTAGGGGCTTCGCTTTTATGGACGCCGACCAAAACCGGGGTGGGTCTGTCGGCGCCGGGGTTTCCTCGATAATTCTAAATACATATCCACCTCTTTTATTTCTGGTTAGGGATTTTCCACTCTTTTCCATTTTGGGGAACCTTTCCTCACTCCCACCTTCTCACCATACTTCAGAGGGCGTGAACTGCCCTCCCCACTTCTTCGTAGCAGCTTCTCATACCTATACTCTGGATGAGGCGTCGACAGCCTCCTTCGTGCGTCACGTGATCACCACTCGACCAATGAAGTCTTAGTCGAGCGTGGACAATCCGCGGCTTTGTTTCAGGAAGAAAAATAATATCTTGCTTAACTAAAAAAAAATTATCTCTTCTCTTTTACCTTTCTTCCTCTTAATCGCCGTTATCATTTCCCTAGCCGCAAACGGGACAATATAACTCTTGTTCTACACGTGGTTTTTGTCAGGTATTTTATCGCTAATTATCAGAATGGATGGTCTTCTTAACACGGCCTCAAAAAAGAAACATCTTCAAAATTTCAGTCAGTCTGTCGCCTCGAAGCAAGAAGAAAAAACACTTCTGGGTCCCCATTCATTTTCCTTCGGTACATATTTCTGATAACATAATTTTATTATCGCAGGCCAAAGATGTTCTGCGGCAAGAAAATCGGTCAGTGTAGTTACTTCGTGTGTGTCGCGATTAATTTTTCCATATCTACCCAAAGCCCTGTAGTTACACCTGTGTTTTGTCAATTATCAAAATTAACGTTTTCAATTGGACTTTTCTTTGGCGAACATTTCTTGATAACATGATTTTATGATCGCAGGCATAAAGATGTTCTGCAGCAAGAAAATCGGTCAGTGTAGTTACTTCGTGTGTGTCGCGATTAATTTTTCCATATCTACCCAAAGTCCCTGTTTTTCGTCACTTATCGAAATAACATTTTCATTTGAATTCTTCTTTGGCCAGCCGACCAGCCGTTCGTTTACGTACCCCTAGATAACACAGCCGTTATCAAAACACATCTGATTCTTTCTTTCTTTCCCTTTCTTTTTACTCAGAATTTCCCTGTCATTGTAATGACACCCTTTCGCCATTTGTTACTTATCAATATATTCATTGTCTCTTAGCCGTGTATGTGTATGCTTATCACCCACGATTCGTCTCGCCTTTCTTTCTGCCTTCTTTTCTTTCTTTTCCTTTTTTGCCTCGTAAATGGTGCCACACAACTTACTTCCCATATATTAATGATGCTCTATTAATATATCCCCGTGTTATTAACATACCGGATCTTGTAGGTAAACTAAACAAAGTCGAGACACACAATAGAATTTACATACGAAATAGAAAAAAGACAATACTTTTCTTAGACATCATGTTACACCGAGTTGACAACTGCCTAGAACTTAGTGTCCCCCGAAAAATCAACCAATAAAAATGATTTAATAAACTTCTACTCCCATCATAATAACAAAATAAAATCCGGAATGATCATAGGATTCAATTTAAGAGCACTACGAATGTGCAGCCCTTAGTATTTACACGAAGAGGAGAAATTTATTGAAAGTACTTTCAAGGCCATTCAGTACCTTAACTATTTCAGCCTTCTTCAAGTGATTGGAATATCGAATTGAACCCTTTATTTTGTCCACCATTTTTCTAGTTCCTCGTGCCATACCTCTTCCCGATGTCTCAGTTATCTCCCTTTAACTCAACTCACCAAGTTTTTTTTTCACCACTGCAGTAGCCAGATATACTCACAAGTCTTCAGTTCGAAATTCCAATCACCTGAAGAAGACTGGAGCGTACAACGGCCAAAACGTCGTGAATATGGCAATAAAGATAGGGAAAAGAGTCCGAACAATGTAAATAATGCAAATAGTTACAATACCTCATCTCAGAAATATAGACAAATATTGATGCGTTAGTCTTGAAGTTTTTATATCTGTGGGCAGAATTTTGGACAAATGAAGGTGACTTTCCTATTAATGGATCAATTATATCTACAAGGAAGCGTCTAGGATGGTGGCACTCAGAGCCTTAGCAGCTAACAATCAACCTGAGCGAATTAGCGTCTTTGTGAATTTTGAGGAGACCGTATATGTGAGGAAGCTTGAATTAACACTGCGACAACTGCCTGTATATCTTAAGTGGGAAGTGGTCCTTGTTCTTGATTAGGATCTGCGACAGTGTTCGTTCTGTTCTCATTGTTGAATCTTTCTTTATTTTACTGTAGCTACCATTTAACTGAGACATCTGGAAGAGACATAGCACGTGGAACTGGAACAATCTAGCCCGGTGGACAAAATAAAGTGTTCACTTCGAAATTCTTATCACCTGAAGAAGGACGGAGTGTACAAAGGCTGAAACGTCGTGAACATGACAATAAAGATGGGGACAAAAGTACAAACAATGAAAATAGAGTAAATAATTAAAACAGCTGATCTCAGTAATATAGACACATTTTAGTTTCTATTAAGTGGATACCCGTATTTAAAATGTCTCAGTTCCTATCTATCTATCTATCTATCTATCTATCTATCTTTTATCTATCTGTTCATCTTTTCTATCTATCTATCTATCTATCTATCTATCTATCTATCTATCTATCTATCTATCTATCTTCAGTCTCTTCCTATCTGTCTGTTCATATCTATCTATCTATCTATCTAGAGAAAGAGAGAAAGGGAGAGAGAAGGATAGACATTAGACTGTTAATTATCGATTTCAATGTGTTCATGATCTATCTAT
Organism: Acanthosepion pharaonis; assembly: GCA_903632075.3. Lineage (NCBI taxonomy): Eukaryota > Metazoa > Mollusca > Cephalopoda > Sepiida > Sepiidae > Acanthosepion > Acanthosepion pharaonis. The sequence continues at coordinate 585,437 of CAHIKZ030001218.1, forward strand.
CTATCTATCTATCTATCTATCTATCTATCTATCTATCAAAGAGTTCATTATCTATCTATCTATCTATCTATCTATCTATCTATCTATCTATCTATCTATCTATCTTCAGTCTCTTCCTATCTAAGTCTGTTCATATCTATCTATCTATCTATCTATCTATCTATCTATCTATCTATCTGTTCATTATCTATCTAGAGAAAGAGAGAAAGGGAGAGAGAAGGATAGAGATTAGACTGTTAATTATCGATTTCAATGTGTTCATGACCTATCTATCTATCTATCTATCTATCTATCTATCTATCTATCTATCCCTTTAAAAAAACACAACAAAAATAATGTCGGATCCTAAATAAAATCCATTAATTCTTTAGAAATTACTTTGTTCACATTTCGGATTCGAAAAGAAATTTAGTAGTATTGGCTTCGAGAGATCCAAACAAGAAATATGAATTTTTTTAAATAGGGTAATTGTTTTTTTTTTTGTTTTTTTTTTTTTTGCCTGTGGTAGCTTTCTGCGATTGAGTGATATAAAGTCCAGCGATCTTGGTGGTGGTTGTCTACTATAAAGAGGAAGCAAGATCAAACCCTGCCGGAGGTATATTTCTTCCTTTATTATGATTCTCGAATGCACAGGTCGGTTGACGTAATTTTACGTGGTTTGAAAAACGGGAATGAATAGGAGGAGATAGGTTCGCCTATCGCCCGGTTCGCACTACTTTTCGGTCATTTGAATAGAAGTAGAGGTTTATCCCCCGTATTTAGTTTAGGATTGGGTTTCCGGTTCCTTCTATAGTTTACTTCAACTCTAGAATTCTTAATGTTTTCGCTTTAACTCTGTAATTTTCTTTCTTTTTTTTTTTTTTTTTATCTCAATAGGAGTAGATACGTTCGCCTATCGTCCTGCACACTCTCTTCTGGTGTTTTGAACAGAAGCAGAGGTTTTTTCCTGCTTAAGATTGGGTTTCCGATTCCTTCTAAAGTCATTCTCTTTGACTCCCAGTAGCCCCTTGCGTCTTAGTGGCATTATCACTTTGCTTGGATTGAACCGATTTCAATTATATATCCACTGCATATAACTTTTTTTTTCTGAGATGAAACTAAACGAAATTGTGATTCGAAATCAGTGCTTCCTATTATCGCCTTAGACTGTAAAAATTTATCATTTCAGACCAATATGTAGCTTTTCATTATACTTCGTCTTTGTAAATTTATTCCGCCATAAATATATTGTGCCAAATGCAGAAATTAATTGTCGGGTCAAAGATTTTCAAACAGAACATGTTTCATCCTTAACATCAGTTAACTTATCCAATTTGCACTTGCAAATATGTTGTTTTTTTATGATTAATTGTTTCATATTAGTGATTCGCAACATGGGCGGTAACGCTCGCCTGCGGGTGCTATAAATTTGCAAGGGGTTAGTAAGTGTTCAACAGGAGTTATGGAGGAGGCGCTATAATTTTAACAGGTTAGTAAAATGATTTAAAGAATATTTACTATATTTTGACGTATTTTAAATATTTATCTACGATTGAAAAATAAGTATGGAGCAAAAACTTGCAAGTCTCAGAGATTTCGCTTTAACTATTCCTGTCACAGTTTAACTTCCGGTGATTGGCGCTACGATAATGCAACGAAACATAAACACGTAACAGTAAATCTGTTGCATCGATTCTGCTCCACTTACCAGTGTAATTTTAAGACAGTGAGTGCCAGCCAGCTCAAAAATCTGAAAAGTAGCGCTAAAGTAGAAAATGTTAAGAACGACTGTTTTGCATCATTTGATGGTCTTCTTTGATTGTAATGGTAATGGCGAAATAAGCCATATTCATTCGGTATTCATTAACCAAACGTGATACATAGGCGATCATGTATCTTTCGATACATGACTGACGAGGCATATTATTTCCCGCAGTAGGTTGCCATTTCTTTCTGTGGTAGACCAGATGACATCCAAGCCTATAGAACCCAGTCTGTTCTGCTATTTAACCATAGCTGGGGGAAAGGAAGAGGATTCATAACTTTCCCAAGGGTATTAGCAGGTATGCGAATGCAATAGATTTGACTGGAATTCGAACTCGGCTCTCCGATTCCTCAATCCGAGATGCTATTCCTCCACCGTCAATCAGTCAGCGTTTACTCGCGATTGAAAATTTTAATATCTTTTTTTTAAAAGTTTTTTTTTTCATTAAATTAAATTTCTTAATATCTGTCTATATGTCCGAGATAAGGTATAATATACACTATTTACATTATTCGGACTATCGTCCACATCTCTTTTGCCATATTTACCACAACGTTTTGTTGTGATAAATATGGCATCCAACAGACATGGTACGTGGAACTAGAACAGTCTACCCCAGCGAGCGAAATAAAGGGTTCAGTTCGACATTCCAACCACCTGAAGAAGGCCGGAGAGTACAACGGCCGAAACGTTGTGATAAATATGGCAACAAAGATGAAGACGATAGTCCGAACAATGTATTAGGTTGGTGCAAAAACAATGACGTAATAATGTCGTTTTTTGACGTTAAAAAATACATCAAAAAACGACATTATCACGTCATTATTTTTGCACCAACCTAATAAATAGTGTAGATTTCTCAAGTTGACTAACGGTTATCGTTCTTTCTAATACTGATGGGATTTTCCTAGCCAGCCTTTTGTTTGATGTAGTGCAGAAAGACAAAATCTTGATTATATCATCATTTTGCCTTCTAGTTACATGTGTTATCCATTTTAGTTGTTGTTTTGTAGGAAGTCTCCAAGTGATGTGGTTTATGTTATTTGGTAAACGTCTTTGTGATTCTGTAGCGCCAGTCTAGCAAAAATGCTATCTATTAAGTATTTTACCAACAGAGATGCCCCACGATGTGAACCACGCATTAGAAATGTACAAAACTAATTTAATGCTTTGAATATTGCTGCCACATCTGATCTTGTGTTCCTCCTACATAATTAGAGATTCTTGATAAAATCTAAAGAAGAATCTGCAATGTTATTGGTCTTGGACTGGCATCTCGCCTTCAGTCCGTTTCCCACCGCCATAACATAACTTTCCTGTGTCTTTTTTAATAAATATTTTCATGATGAACTTTCCTCTATGGTACCTAGACTTTGTGAATTTGAAAGCAATACTAGATTGGCAGTCAGGTCTAATCAATTTACAGTTGAAATGACGAGATGTAACCGTAAGTTCTATGCTAACAGTTTATTCTATTACCCTCCTCGCTTGTGGAAATTTCTTTCGACTTCTTGTTTCCCAGTCAACTTTGATTTTTAGAAATGCAAATGCAATGTCAATTGTTATCTTCTTTCTTCTTAATTCTTTTATTGTCTTCTAACACTCAGTAACATCTTGTGACCTTGTTGCTTTATTCCCTTGCTTGGGGCGAAATAATGAAAAAAAAATCATAATTTCTGCCAAATTTGGTAATATTATAATTTCTCTCATTTTTGCTTATAGTGTAATTTCCACCATGTTCACTTATGTTATAATATCCGCCATTTTTGTTTATACTATAATTTCTGCCATTTTTTCATAATATATATATTATTCTTATGAAAAATATTTATTTTTATTTACTACTATCTATTAGTGGTTGCATAAATGTATATTTGTTACTATATAAATTCGAATTCACTTCAAAACTTGACTTTTCAAATGTTTCGTGAAGTTTTAAATCCTTAAGAAATCCTTGTATGTTTGCATTTTTTTCATTTTGATTTTAGAGGAGTAACTTCAAGATCTAATTGCCAAAATACTGTGTTTTTTTTTCAGTAGGAAAAAAGAAAAGAAGTATAAAATGAATGAAGGAAGGTAGGAAGAAAGAAAGGAAGAACGGAAGGAAAGAATGAATGACTGAATTAATGAAAAAACAGAGGGAGGGAAGAAGGAAAGAATGAATGAATGAGATGGAAGAGTTAAAGGGAGAAAAGAAAGGATGAATGAATGAAGGAAGGCATGAAGGATAAAAGGGATGAATGAATGATGGAAGGAAAGAAAGAAAGAATGAATTAATAAAGGAAGGAAGAGAGGGAGGAAGAAGGGAGAGAAAGAAAGAATGAATGAATGAATGAATGAATGAATGAATGAATGAAGGAAGGAAGGAAGGAAGGAAGGCAGGAAGGAAGAATGAAAAGAATGAATGAATGAACGAGGGAAAGAAGGAAAGAATAAATGAATGAAAGAAGGGAGAAGGAAAAGAGAAAGGAAAGAATGAACAAAGGAAGGAAGGGAGGAAGGAAGGAAAGAACGAAAGAAAGAATGAATGAATTAATGAAGGAAGAGAGGGAGGAAGAAAGGAAAGAAAGTATGAATGAATGAATGAAGGAAGGAAGGAAGGAAGGAAGGAAGGAAAGATGGTAGGAAGGAGGAAAGAATAAATGAATGAAAGAGAGAAGTGAAGAGGAAAGGCAAGAAGGAACAACGGAAGGAAAGAATGAATGAATAAAGGAAGGAAGGGAGGGAGGAAGAAAGCAAGGAATGAGTAAATAAATGAACGAAGGAAGGAAAGAAATGAATGAATGAATGAAGGAAGGAAGGAAGGAAGGAAGGAAGGAAGGGAGGGAGGAAGGAAAGATGGAAGGAAGGGAGGAAAGAATAAATGAATGAAAGAGAGAAGTGAAGAGGAAAGGAAAGAATGAACAACGGTAGGAAAGAATGAATGAATAAAGGAAGGAAGGGAGGGAGGAAGAAAGCAAAGAATGAGTAAATAAATGAACGAAAGAAGGAAAGAATGAATGAATAAAGGAAAGAAGGAAGGAAGGAAGGAAGGAAGGGACTGTTGTTAAACGACTAAGTGATCGCTTCGACTTTACTCTTTAGATGTTATTTAAACTTGCTTGTTCTTCGGGTGGCTTGTTTTACGTTTTCCCTACCCCTTATAAATAATCTCTCTTTAAACACAAGTACGGAGACCTTCATGCACTCTACACCCTTGTCTGCACTCATATCAAACCCTCATATAATGCATATTTCATAGAGTCTATGATGGATGACTGCATAAATTAGAGATTAGTAATTAACTGTGCCGAAACTTTCATAAAAACGGATCATCTTTCTTCAATAATTGTTCGGGGGAAAGTTCTAAAATAGGTTCAGACACAATAAAGCAATTGTCTTGTAAGCCTGAGCAGGGGTCGAGCTGTACGCGACGGTGGGACTTTTCTCGACAGGATGAAAGGGGTGAATATTAAAGAGGTCGCCATCTTGGATAAACCACAGCTCATTCATCACCACGAACGTCCGAGAGGAAGAGGAAGTAGCCAGAAAAAGAAAAGAAAAAAATAAAAACTGTATGTCAAGTGTGATGATTATTGTCAAGTAGTGAAATAAATAAATAAATACAAATAGTCCATTTTACAAACCGAAAAACCATAACAATATCTTCGAATTGGGTGGAGGCAACGCTTTTCGATGTCATGAAGAATTACATAAACAATGGCGATATTTATGATGAAATTAAACTCGGTTTTACCAGAATTTGGTACAGATACGGACATAGCTGTTACCACAACACAAAACGGAAATAAAGATGATTTTTTTTTATTATCTGAGACTAAGTTCGCTTGACATTTTGAGAGACGTTTATCCAATCCTATCTCTGTTATGCTTCAAACTACGACCACTTAGACAATAACAGTGGCACAATGTTAATACTAATGGTAATACTAAACGTTTCCTTACTATGGAAACATTTGGTACTGATCGAGCAGCCAGTGTTAGACTTTATTTCACTCCCTGGCCATCGAACCGGTATTAAAGTGTAGTATCTTTTTCTAATGGTAATAGCAATATTAAACGTTTCCTTATAAGGAATCAACATTCACTGACCGAGCAGCTGGTAATATCCGAAATATGCTTTACTCCCTGGCCACTAGGCTAAGATCAAAGTGTAGTATCTGTTCTTTTCCTATTAGATGGGAACTTTTGACATTCATTGATCGTGCAGCCAGTGCTACTCTCGCTTAAAATTTATAAAATATTTCTATTAAAAATGTTTTTTAAAAAAAAATGTTTCCTAAGGCCACTGGTACCGCTCTTTCTAGTATTAATGGGGCTTTCCTTCCCAACCATTTGTTTGAAGTAGTGTGGAATATCAATGTCTTGATCATAACAATATATATTGTTGAAAGTTCTACAGTCGTGCAATTTCTGTTATATCTTCTATCTATATATACACTGCGTGCCAAATTATTATCGAGATAACTTTTTTTCTATTTCAAAAACCGTCCAATCAATTCACACAAAATTGTCACCCAATGTTGGCAACATTGAGTTGCGCAGTCACTGAAATTTTCGTACTGATCTACGAAAATTTCAGTGATTGCTTTGGTCAGTGTTGCCAACATTGGGTGAAAATTTTGTCTGAATTGATTGGACGGTTTTTGAAAAAAAAAAGTTATCTCGATAATAATTTGGCACGCAGTGTATAAAACTGACTATGTGTGTGCGTGTGTTCGCTATCTATTCGAGAACTATGAGGCATATTTTCACCAAAATTGGAACATAGATTTTACTTGATACTGGATGTGTCTGGACAAAAAAAAAATTAGTCATTTTTCAAAAATCAATAACCGATAATCGATAAATATAATGTTTAAAAGGGAATTTCGATTAGTTTGGTTGTTCTTAAACTTTCAGACTTGAAGTCTAAAACCTAAGACCGATTTTAATGAAACTTGATAAGTGTATGCAACTGACTGTCACGCTTATTATACGCTATATTGATTTTCGTTTCTCTCGACACTGGGACACCCAGGGTGCTCCAAAGGAACACCCAAAAATTCAAATTGCTTCGATTTTGATGAGATTTTGCATGTTTGTTACACTCTTAGAATGAGATAGAAATTGGTTGTCAGATTTTAAAAAAAATGCATGAGGCCCCTCCCACCAGGATGACCCTATGAACCCCTTGACTCCTCAATTGCTTTTCAAGTGTATTTTGGAGCAGTATTCCCCAATTTCAACGAAAATTTCAGTACATATTGAGATTATATCGGGTAACTGAAGTAGTCACTTGGAATTCAATTCACTGAAAATCAACACTGGGACCCTCATGAGTTAGGGGAGCCCGAAACTTTCAATTAAGTCTACAGCCTTGGCCATAAAGTCGATTTAATAGAAAACTTAAAAAAGATGTGCTTTATTATTTCAATTACTATTAGTCTGAAATCTGTCATTTGGCTTGAAATTTGGGACCCCAAGAGTGAATCAATAGGAATCTCCAAATTTTCAAATTGCTTCGATTTCGACGGAAATTTACATGTATGTTACAATCTAAAATGAATCAAAAACGATTATCAGAACTGCTGCTACTCGACCTGTCGAAACTGAGTTCTCCACTAACTTAACCGATTATCGAACTCACACTCTTTGGGTGCCTAGAGGGGGAGAAATTAACAGGAGATAACTGATAACTGACATCCATTAAACATGGCACGTGAAACTAGAACAGTCTACCCCAGCGAACGAAATAAAGGGTTCAGTTCAACATTCCAACCACCTGAAGAAGGTCGGAGCGTACAATGGCCGAAACGTTGTAATAAATATGACGACAAAGATGAAGACAATAGTCCGAATAATGTAAATAGTGTACATAATACCTTATCTCAGAAATATAGACAGATACTGAAAGGCCGAAACGTTGTAATAAATATGGCGACAAAGATGAGGGGAATAGTCCGAATAATGTAAATAGTGTACATAATACCTCATCTCAGAAAATAGACAGATACTGAAACGAAACGTTCTAATAAATATGGCGACAAAGATGAGGGACAAAGTCGAATAATGTAAATAACCTCATCTGAAATATAGACAGATACAAAGGCCGAAACGTTTGTAATAAATATGGCGACAAAGGTGAGGACAATAGTCCGAATAATGTAAATAATGTCCATAATACCTCATCTCAGAAATATAGACAGATACTGAAGGGCCGAAACGTTGTAATAAATATGGTGACAAAGATGAGGACAATAGTCCGAATAATGTAAATAGTTTACATAATACCTCATCTCAGAAATATAGACAGATACTGAAAGGCCGAAACGTTCTAATAAATATGGCATCACAGATCAGGACAATAGTCCGAATAATGTAAATAGTGTCCATAATACCTCATCTCAGAAATATAGACAGATACTGAAAGGCCGAAACTTTGTAATAAATATGGCAACAAAGATGAGGAGAATAATCCGAATAATGTAAATAGTGTACATAATACCTCATCTCAGAAATATAGACAGATACTGAAAAGCCGAAACTTTGTAATAAATGTGGCAACAAAGATGAGGAGAATAGTCTGAATAATGTAAATAGTGTACATAATACCTCATCTCAGAAATATAGACAGATACTGAAAGGCCGAAACGTTGTAATAAATATGACGACAAAGATGAGGACAATAGTCCGAACAATGTAAATAGTATCCATAATACCTCATCTCAGAAATATAGATAGTGTCTGTTGTGATTGAACCTGTCACGCTGGTATAGCCGGAAAAATGGTTCCTATGGGCTGTGGTGGCTGAACAGGTTGGAGTGAACCATGGAGAGGATTTGGATTTCACCTGGTATTTCCGAGAAGGTGCAAAAACATCGATGCCAGGATTTGACCCAAGAAGAAGCCTTGAATGGCACAATTCTCAATAGGTAGGTTAAAAATAGCAATTAGAGGGGCGTCACGAATACAGTCGCGAAGTGTACCCCAGTCAGCATGTTGGTACCGGAAGGAGGTCTTTTGCATAGGAAGTTCCTGTTTAATGGTTGACTGGAACGAAATATCAATAGCTACTACAGTATGATCCAAATTACCAAGGGGAGAGGGGAAAGAGGTGGGAGAGGATGTAAGGAACAAATCAAGTGAGGAAGCATGTTGATCGGATTTATTAAGGAAAAAGAGTAAGGAAATCCACTAATTGCATAAGGGGCTGGGCAAGGGACAGAATTGAATGTTTGAATACCAGGAACATGAGTAACATTAGAACGCTTAGGCCACCTGTCATGACGAGCATTGAAATATTTGCAGAGAGAGGAAGGGAGAGAGAGAGTGGGAGAGAGAATTAGAGAGAGAGTGAGAAAGAGATAGAGAGAGTGTCAGAGTGAGAGAGAGAGGGAGTGATAGAGTGAGAAAGAGTGGGAGAGAGTGGGAGAGAGAATGAGAGAGTGAGAAAGACATAGCGAGAGTGGAGAGAGTGACAGTGTGAGAGAGTGAAAGCGCGAGAGAGAAAGAGTTAGAGATAGAGTCAGAGAGTTAGAGAGAGAGAGTGAGGGAGAGAGGGAGACATATATAGAGAGTGAGAGAGAGTGGGAGATAGAGTGAAAAGGTTAGAGAGAGAGTGTGAGAGAGTGAAAGGGTTAGAGGGAAAGTATATATATATATATATATATAGAGAGAGAGAGAGAGAGAGCCTTTTCCATACTGTCAGAAATTTTGTCCAATATACTCCAGTAAGGAGAGGAGTGAGAGCGGTAAAGTAGGAAAAGAGAGCTAACAGTGTGAAGTAAAGAAAGTCGAAAGCACATGAAAGACTAATCAGGTGATTCAATTTGCTTGACATTGCAAATATTCTGCGAAAGTTGCTATCTGTTTTACGATTTGATGGTGAACACCCATAATGCAATTTATCATTGCTTAAAGCAGGCTCGTGAGTTACCATTGTTTAATGTACCTCCTAATATTTGCAATGAAAAACAAATTTCGGTAAACATAGACAAACATACCCACAATTAGACGAAAGCTTTTTTTAACTACTTTCACTCTTCGGAAATGTTTATTGTTGGAAAAACCGATGATTAGCATTGGAATAAAACCTAAAAATATAAAAGCAAATTTATACATCATTTTTTTTTTTCTTGGGAATTGACAACAAAGTAACACTATTTATTCATTAGATTGTTTATTGGAATGCTTTGCAAAACATCGGCTAATTGCCAATCCATTCAAACTGTATAAAATAGTAAAATAAGGATTTTGTTATATTCTGCGAAAGGTGCTATCTATCGTACGATTTGATTCTGAACACCCATAATGCATGATTATCGGTTGAAAACGAAAACACATACGAAATAATAATAATAATAATAATAGTAGTAGTCATCCGTTTATCTTGTGAGGTAATGTTAGCGCTGTTTGGTCTAAATTCATTTCTTTGGTAGTGAGATTAGAATAATTTCTCGTAGGTACAGAACTGAACGTAGATCTGCTGTGTGATGGTATATGGAAACCATAAACTGCCCGGACCACGTGATTACCCACTCAGTTGACCGACAAGACCCAAAGAAGCACAGGGCTTTACATTTCGGTCCGGTTTGGCTGCAGGATTTGCCGAAAGGTGGATTGGATTGAAAGACAACAGCCTTCGGGTTTTCACTCCGGATTTTCTGTCTGAAATTATTTCAATAATCTTTTCTGTATTTGGATATGACCGCAAGGCAAGGGATGTTTCAAATAAGTGATTTTTTCTCTACTATAGAGAAACACAAGATGAACTGCCTTCCGAGCTCCATCTACCAAGTAGCTGGTTATGAGGCGCCAGTGGTCCACCTTCTACTCTAACTATCTATAAAATGCTCCCATGGCATAATAAAATAAATAAAATAATAATAAAAGCACGTTAAATACGAAAAATTGATATAATTTGTTATGGGTGCACACGCACAAGCACACATATATTGGGTAATAAGAGGAAAATATTGGATAATATTGGTGTTATGGTAATTTACCCACGCACGCATGGACTCTCCCAGCTATAAATAGGAGCAGGTACTGCCTTTTGTTATGGTAATTTACCCACGCACGCATGGACCCTCCCAGCTATAAATAGGAGCAGGTGTGGCACCTTGCATTATTAGAAATATTCATAGAAATATGATTTAATTTTTTTTTTACTCGGTTTATTAAACAGGTTGTTGATTTTTTTTTAAACGGAAAATAATTGAGTTGAAAATAATTCACTAAGTTGTACTTAGACGATCCTAAGGAAAGAAGAAGGAAGGGGAAAGAAAAAGAGGAAGAAAGGAAAAAAAAGGAAAAGAGATGGATGATGCATGACCCGGTCATAAGCGAAGATAGGTGTCAGAAAGATATCTTGGCCTGCGTGTTGGCCGAATTTTAAAAGACAATAGAGAATTGTTATTTGAAATGAAAAATCATTTAGAGGAGAAAAAGAACCAGGCTTGATGACAGTGTATTGGCGATAAGAATATCGGTCAAAGCACCTAGCCTACTTTTGCGTGGAAAGACTCATTGTCAAATTGGAGAAAGGGAATTTCTTTTTAGAACAATAGAAACGAAATTTTTTTTAATCGGAGAAAAAGTGTCTTTTGGGTTGAGGGGAGTGACCGGTGGAACTGTATACAGATTCTGGCCTGTTAAGAATTGGAAACCCACGATAATAAAGTGGGGACATTTTCAATGTAGATAATTAAGATTTTCTGACTGTCGGGTCTGACAAAAAACAAGAGGTGAAAAAAATTGTCTCAGCTCACAGATGGCGCCAATATTCTTTCCTGAAGTCACATCTAATTAGCGGCAGGCTGTTTTGACAGAGCCCAGGTGAGAAAAAGCCAAGATTGTCATTTTCGTACGTGAAAAAAGGGCAAAATTAGATTTTTTTTTTTAAAACAAGAACGATGTAAGCCACGCCCGATTTGAGATGGGAGGCGCCCAACCACAATCTCATTGGCCGAGGGCGGTCACGTGATATGCGGAAAGAAGAGGAAGAATGCTCGATCAGGAACCATTGGTCAAAAAAACGGTCACCTGACATACGAGAAACCGGGAGAGATGGGTGTACGCCTCCCCACCAAAGGCACTGTGAGGAAGTAGGGGTGAAAACAATAGCGATAATGGGGAAACAGAATTAATGCGGCTATTGGAATTATCGAGAAACCCCTGACGCCAACAGACCCACCCCGGTTTGCTGCGGCGTCAATAAAAGCAGGACCCCAGTCGACAGAAATCAGTTGAGTTGAGAGTTTCGGCAGAGTTGCAGCTGGACCGCGGGCAGGGATAGAGCCTGAACGCGGCCATCAGGCCCGATTCACTCGCCCCTTTGCGGGCAAGAGAATCCTCAGACAAGAAATCCTTCCACCCAAGTCGAAGACAAGAGAACTTCCAGCCCAAGCAGACGAAGAAGAAGATTACTCGAAAGCCGCAGAGAAGTTGCACCCAAGTCGAAACAAGAAATCCTTCCAGCCCAAGTTGAAACAAGAAATCCTTCCAACCCAAGTCGAAGACAAGAGAAGTTCCATCCAAGTAGACGAAGAAGAAGATTACTCGAAAGCCGCAGAGAAGATCCAGCCCAAGTCGAAGACAAGAGAAGTGCTATCTAAGTCGACGAAGAAGAAGAAATACAACTCAAGTCGAAGAGAAGAATCAACTGCGAATGATCGATAGAAATTAGCCCCAGTGTCGAACCAAACCACACTCCGACATACACAATTCTAAAGAGTAGGCAATTCGAAATCTTTAGGTTGTGTGATAGAAGCTTGGTGCCATAGTCCACAGAGCGGGTCGGGAAATGAGAACAATTTTGTTTTTATGTAGCGGACATTAGATATAAAAGGTTGTTACCCTTTTTTTTTTATCAGCAATCTTTTTGTCTCGTGAGATTTTTTTTTCTTTTACTTGTGTTTTGCCACCCCGTCGGACTCAACTTGTATCGGCCCCGATCCCTGCTGGTCCCGTCTGTCTAAGATCTAAACACAGCGTGGGTAGACAGACCGGAGATCAGTACAGTTGCTTCAGTAACCAGGTATTGGAAGCGAGTTGGAAAGGCGAGGCTGGTGATCATCTAACCAAGGGGTTGGATCGGCACGCTTGGAACCAGGAGGAGCGACCAGGAGGAGCGACGTCAGAGGTTAACGCCGTAACAGTTGGCGCCGTATTCGACCCTGGGCCAGGTGTAACCGTCACACAGGTACTGCCTTTTGTTATGGTAATTTACCAACGCACGCATGGACCCTCCCAGCTATAAATAGGAGCAGGTACTGCATTTTGTTATGGTAATAAACCCATGCACAAATTGATTATCCCAGTTACAAATAAGAGCAGGTACTGCTTTTTGGAGAGTGTAGTTTCCAGCAGTCAGCTCTGACAGTCACACTTAACATTCTTTCTCGTTTGAATATGATTGTATTACTGTTTTTCTGTTAATGTATTTGTTAACTTAATTCTTCTCTTTGTGTCTTTATTTCTGGCCCCAACAATGCCACAACACTTTTGGAGAGGGAAGTATCCAGAAGTCAGCTCTGACACTCGGGCTGAACATTCTTTCTGTAACACTCTCTTTTATATATGTTTTGTTTTGCTGTTTCTGTTAATATATTTGTTTAACGTAATTCCTATATTTGTGTCTTCATTTCTGGCCCTAACAAGGCCGCAACAATTAGGTAAGAAGAGGAAGATATTGGTTAACATTGGGTAATAAGAGGAAGATATGTGTACGGATGATGATAATAAAGGATCGACCATAAATAGTGATAGAAGTGGAGTAAAAAAAGAAGACCTAGCAAGATAGGCGGAGAGAACAAAGTAATTTATGTTACTAATCAGATCGATGAGAAGCATTAATTCATCAATGGGAGGTCATAAGAAGAATAAAAAAACAGCTCAGTGAAACATCTAAAAAAAAGATATAAAAAGTTCGACTTATCCATTAATCAAAATCCACTACATAAGTCAGTTTTGTCATACATTACCTGTGTCCTGTCTCTGATGGTAAAAATAACTCGTTCATTAAAGAAGGGTAGAGTTTGGTAGGAGTCATTTAGACACCTTCAGGAAAACGAAAGAAAAACAATTAAAACAAAAAAAAAAGAAAGAAACGGTTTATATACGTAGTGGGTGCTGAATAATTTCAATTTCAAAAAACCAATAACATGAGCAACTATATAAAAAAATTACAATACTTCTTAGTCAAATCAAGAATGCTTCAGCGTCCTTTTATACAGGTAGAAAAATACATTCAATTAAGACCAATAATATATAACATTACAGGTTGATTAGGACTTTAATTTATCGCTAAGTATCACAAATCGTCAAACATACATTATTTACATTATTCGGACTATTTTCCTCATCTTTGTCGCCATATTTATTACAACGTTTCGGCCCTTCAGTATCTATCTATATTTCTGAGATAAGGTATTTTGTTCGCTTTTTACATTATTCGAACTATTGTCCTCATCTTTGTCGCCATATTTATTACAACGTTTCGTCCATTCAGTACCTATATTTCTGAGATGAGGTATTATTTACATTATTTACATTATTCGGACTATTGTCTCCATCTTTGTCGCCATATTGATTACAATGTTTCAACCGTTGTACGCTCCGGCCTTTTTCAGGTGGTTGGAATGTTGAACTAAACTCTTTATTTCGCTCAACGGGCTAGACGGTTCTAGTTCCACGTGCCATGTTTAATGGATGTCAGTTATCAATTATCTCCTGTTAATTCCCCTCTCCAAGTTCTCCACTGCCTTAACCGGGTACTGAACTCACACTCTTTGGATCCTCTCAAGTACACATGGCACAGTGGATAAAGGCGTTAGTTAGAGATCCACTGACAGCGTGAGTTCAATACCCGGCTAAGGCAGTGGAGACTTTCAGAGGGAAATAAACAGGAGATAACTGATAACTGACATCCATTAAACATGGCACGTAGAACTAGAACAGTGTACCCCAGTGAACGAAATAAAGTGTTCAGTTCGACATTCCAACCACCTGAAGAAAGCCGGAGCGTACAACGGCTGAAACGTTGTAATCAATATGGCGACAAAGATGAGGACAATAGTCCGAATAATGTAAATAGTGTACATAATACCTCATCTCAGAAATATAGACAGATACTGAAGGGCCGAAACGTTGTAATAAATATGGCGATAAAGATGAGGACAGTAGTCCGAATAATGTAAAAGTGTACATAATACCTCATCTCAGAAATATAGACAGATACTGAATGGCCGAAACGTTGTAATAAATATGGCGACAAAGATGAGGACAGTAGTCCGAATAATGTAAAAGAGTACATAATACCTCATCTCAGAAATATCGACAGATACTGAAGGGCCGAAACTTTGTAATAAATATGGCGACAAAGATGAGGACAGTAGTCCGAATAATGTAAAAGTGTACATAATACCTCATCTCAGAAATATCGACAGATACTGGAGGGCCGAAACGTTGTAATAAATATGGTGACAAAGATGAAGACAATAGGTCATTCGGTTTTCTATTGTTAATAAATAATAAATTAACCTCTAAATATCAATATAATAATTGTAAAATTTTTAAGAATCATGATCACTCACTTCCTAAAGGGACATGAAATCAAAAAAATAAATCATTTGTGGGTTTCGCTTGTTATCATAGCTTAAAGCAGCCTCATGAATTGCCATTGTTTAATGTACCTCCTAACATCTGCCGTACTGTGAGAAGGGAGAGTGGTAAACGAGGAAAAAAATACATAACAGGGTGCAATAACGAAAGTCGAAAGCAAATGAAAGAATATTCAGGTGATTCAATTTGCTTAGCACTGCAAATATTCTGCGAAAATTGCTATCTGTCGTACAATTTGATGGTGGACACCCATAATGCAAATTATCATTGCTTAATGCAGGCTCGTGAGTTGCCATTCTTTAATGCTCTTCCTAACATCTGCCGTGCTGAGAGGAGGGAGAACGATAAAGGAGGAAAATAGAGCTAACAGATTGCAATAACGTAAGTCGAAAGCACATGAAAGAATATTCAGTTTGCTTGACATTGCAAATATTCTGCAAAAGTTGCTATCTGTCGTAGGATTTGATGATGGACACCCATAATGCAATTTACCATTGCTTAAAGCATCCTCGTGAGTTAGCCATTGTTTAATGTACCTCCTAACATTTGCAATGAAAAACAAATTTCGGCAAACATGGACAAACATGCCCGTAATAAGGCGTAGCATCAAATGGACGTTTTTCTCATGACAAAGCTTTTTTTTTTTTTTTTTTTTTTTTAAACTAGTTTCACTCTTCGGCAATGTTTATTGTTTGAAAACCCGATGATTAGAATTGGAATAAAACCTAAACATATAAAAGTAAATTTATACATTGTTTTCTTCTTGAGAATTAACAACAAAGTAATACTATTTATTTATTACATTGTTTATTAGAATGGTTGTCAAAACATCGGCTAATTGCCATCCATTCAAACTTTATAAAACGGTAAATAATAAGAATTTCCTTTATAGTTGGTTCACACGTTTTAATAATTTATTAAATGTTTACAAATTTATAAATGAAAATTGTTTTCATATTCCTTTATAAATTGTTAAATGATTAGTTTCTAGAATGTTGTAAATAATCTAATAAATATATAAATATTTTTGTAAATTCTCAAGAACATAAAAAATGTATAAATTCACTTTCATCATATGTTTAGATTTTATTACAATTCAAATCATCCCTTTTTAAAACAATGCACATTGCTAGAGAGTTATTATACACTGGACTATTCGTGTTTGAAATCACTAATGCTTTCTCCCTCGACCAGAAACTGAACTCACGGACTCCAGTTAACGGGGTACGCTTCACCAACATTTCAACCCACCAGGTCACATAATTAAAGAACAGAATTCATATTTTCAGGACGAATCAAATAGGAAGAATTAACTGATAAGTAATATTCTTTAATATGGACATCAGAATGAGAGCAAGCTTTGCCTGTGTGATGACTAAAGGGATATGTTCGAAATTCTGTGCAGATGATTCAAATAAAGATGAATAAATTTAATTGTGATTACGAACGTCCGGCAGCACGAAAAACGCAATCTGATCGTTCTGTTGAGAAAAGAACTCCTGAATTTGTTGGTAAGATTCAGACCATGATTGACAACGATCCCTTAAAGTCAATGAGATCCATAGCCAGGGACACATGAATGTCTGAGTCACTTATCCGGCAAGTGGTTCATGTAGACATTCGGTATTTATCATATAAGATAAGAAAGGGCCAGTTTTTATCCCAAGTCATGAGGGACAAGAGGAAAGACCGCACATATGAAGCATTTGAACAAACTCAAGCATCCCCTCCAAAACCGAACATGTTTTGTTTTTTCTCAAATGAGAAAAAATGTCTGCCATGATAAGACGGTGAAGACACAGAACAACCGTTGGATTGCTGTCTCCCTAAAATATGTACCGAGAGTGATGAAAGCCAAATCTCCAATCAACCTCATGGGGTTTGGATTGTTCACTAGTGATGGCGACGATATGCCTCTATTTATCTTTCCGCAGGGCCTCAGATTGAGCACGGAGGTCTACATCAGGTGTTGCCCTGGGTCAAGAGGGTGGCTGCTGGAATACCCTATATCTGGCAACAGGATTCTGCATCATGCCACAAAAGCAGGTGAACCCAGTCATGGCTGTCAGTCAATTTCTACCACTACATCACCCTTTACATCTGGCCACCTAACTCCTTTAGATTTCAACCACTTAGATTATTATGTGTGGGACTCAGTTAAGTGGGAGACCAATAAGACGTCTTGTAATTCAAAAAAGGCAAGGATTATGTCAGCATTCACCAACCTAAACGAGGAGAGACTCTAGAAGAGTTGCAGGGGATTCCGAAGATGCCTGAAGGTCGTGGTTGAAGCGATTTTATCGAATAAATTTACTCTTTAGTATTTCAAGGTATTTTTGTGTAATTTTGGTAAATATATAAGTTAAAATGAAATATCAGTGTTATTTTAATATTTGCGTAATTTAGACGAAAATTCATCCATCCCGCCCTATATATATATATATATATAGTGCACGATGGATGAATTTTCGTCTAAATTATATACATATATCTAATTATATATATATATATATATAGAGTCATCCACTGTATCACAGCTCATCAGTTTGACTAGACGTCCGTTTGCCTTTAGCTAGGATCGAAACCCGACTGAATTGGCATCAGTCGGGGGATTCTACCACTAAGCCGTTGGCGAACGGCGGGGATGAAGTTATATTGATAGGATAATAGGTATCGGATAGCTATATGGAAAGTTAATGGTAAATGACGCCATGAAAATGCCCACTGACATTTTGGGTCCATGTGACCGTTGTCTGGGCTGCAGATGGCAAGCCGATATGAACTACTGGATTCTGAACGGGAAATGATATTGGATGTTAGACGGATAGGAAATTCCATTTCTGACATTGTGGAAGCATTTGATATCCCTTAACCTACGGTGTCAAGGGAATAGCACGAACACCTAATGGAATGCATAACCGCTTATAGTAGACTGGCCCTTGATAGCTGTGACCAGAGGCGTCTCGTTAGAATTGCATGTGGTCTCAGACTATCGACACTGACACAATGTCACACACTCATTCAATGCAAAGAGATAACAGACACATATCTAGCGTGTCAGATCAGCGTTTTGTAGCTTCTTTGGGATAATGGAGTCGAGAACCCAACCGGGAACAGCCGCATCACCTGTGCTCGTATCACGGCTAATTGTACACTCGAAGACAATTAAAGCGTGGAATGGTTCGATTAGTCCCGGTTTCACTTAGTTGTATTCTTATTTTTCAATATTTTCGCACCAGTCAATGCGATAAAGCCACTAAGACGCATTGGGGTTACTGTGGAGGAAAGACACTAGAGTGACGGTTACTGAGGAGAAAGGAGGACAATAAAAAGCAGACGGAAGATGACGACGGTGGGTGTATTTACTGTATTTGACGACATATAAGACGCACTTTTTTTTAACTAAAAATATCTTTTAAAATTCTCCTGCGTCTTATATGCCATATGTAGGTTTCAAATTCGCGATAGTCGGCCGATATTAGCTACCCGGCAACTCCTATTAGTTTAGACTTTAGAGTAACTTTCATATACCTATTGTTATTATTTAAAAGGCTATTATGCAGATTAAAAGTGTTATTATTGATACTATTCATTATATTAATTTCATCACGTTTAATATTAGTACTTTGTTTCACTAAAATTATATATAATAAATTCAAATTATATATTTGT
Source organism: Acanthosepion pharaonis (assembly GCA_903632075.3). Lineage (NCBI taxonomy): Eukaryota > Metazoa > Mollusca > Cephalopoda > Sepiida > Sepiidae > Acanthosepion > Acanthosepion pharaonis. Next base: position 604,458 of record CAHIKZ030001218.1, read on the forward strand.
AAAATATATTTGTTTCATTAATATTTTTCTTGTGATAACTTCTGGTCGCAATGGTATAAATGCAATCAGAATTCGTATATCCTAATTATTCCAATAAGATGTTTACAAGACGCACGTTGTACAGATCATATAAAGGATATAATAAAGTTTTTATAGGCTTGTTTTCTTTTTTACTATTATTTTTTGTTTAATTGTAATCATGGCTTGTTTAACCAAAATAATACCTCATAAATATAGCCTAGGCTGTACCATTTACTACTAATTTTACTAATTATTGATTTTTTCTTGATTTGCTCTGCTGAAATTGTTTATTTTTATATATTGTGCGTTTTATGTGCCGTCAAATACATTAAATGTTTGAAGATTGTAGTTGAGAGGAAATCAAGAAGCTGGAAGATCGTCTCACAGGTAAGAAGTGCGAGAGAAGAAATTACTAAGATAAAACTTACGCTTACACTAAGAAATTTAATCAGTAAAATAGTGAGACCTAACTACCAATCTAGTACTGCACTTACCAAAAAAGAACAATATATTTGTAGAAAAGTCACATCGAAGCCACATTAAGTCAGTGGTTAGTGATTGAAAGTGAGATGCCAGGTCAGGACCAATAATATTGCAGATATTGAATTTTGTTCAGAATCTCAAGATACATATGAGACCAAGTATATAGCAGATGCCATAAGGCCATGGATTACAGTGGTCAAAAATGAACCGTGCATGTGGCAGTTGCTGTAGTGTTGTCGTGAGTGTTCACGTGGCATATGATGAGTCCCCTCAAGCATATCACTGAGCAGTGCACGCTACGTTGACATGTTTATGACCATTCTTATCCGTTAATGGACTTCATGTAACTCAAAAAGTTGCTCGGAGTTGGTATGAGGAGAATTCTAAAAGCTTCTAACAAAGAATATGGCCACCATATTCAGCTTGTATGAGTTCAATTGAGCACTGATGGGAAGCGGTGGAGGGCTGTATCCGCACCATTTACATTCATTCAAAATAAGACTTGGTTAGATAGACATTGAGAGGTTTAAAAAGAAAAATATGTTAACAAACTAATGTTACAAGTCAACAGAAGTTCGATCTGCATTGTCAGACATAAGGATCTACAGATAGATAGACAGACTGATAGACTTGCATAGATAGATAGATAGATAGATAGATAGATAGATAATGACATATCAAGTTAGCTATCGAATTAGCTAAACAGATAGATCTGAAGATTTGGGTAGCTAGCTAGATGTGAACAAACTGAAATAGCTAGCTAGCTGAGATAGATAGATAGATAGATAGATAGATAGATAGATAGATAGATATGAACAGACTGAGATAGATATGAACACACTGAGATAGATATGAACACACTGAGATAGATAGATAGATAGATAGATAGATAGATAGATCTTAACAGACTGAAATAGATAGATCTGAAATATATATATATATATATATATATATATATATAAAGAGAGACAGACTGATAGATAGATAGATGAACAGACTGATATAGATATATATATATATATATATATATATATATATATATATATATATATAGATAGATATAAAAAGACCCCTGATAGCTATAAAGTTACATCAATAGACAGACAAACAAATTTAGCTAGGTCGCTAGATATGAAAATACTGAGATAGATAGATAGATATCAAAAGACTGAGATAGATATGAACAGAGATAGATAAATAGATAGATAGATAGATAAGATAGATAGATAGATAGATATAAACAGAGATCCGAACAGAGAGACAGATATATATATATATATATATATATATAGAGAGAGAGAGAGAGAGAGAGAGAGACAGAGACAGAGACAAAGAGAGAGATAGAGATAGATAGATATGAACAGACTGAGATAAATAGGTCTGAACAGACTGAGATAGATAGATAGATAGATAGATAGATAGATAGATAGATAGATAGATAGATTGGGAAAGATAAATAAACAGATTGGGATAAATATGAATAGAAATGAGATATGAAGTGATCAAGATATATATGAAGCGAATGAAATACAACACAGGTAGCCAGAACTTAGTCCTATATCGTCTGACATGGGCATAAACAGATGGAGATAGAGAGAAGTAGACAGACACATGCTTTCATTGAAGAGAGAGTAAAAATGAAAGTGACACATTTGGGATAATACGTTGTAGAAATAAGTAATGGTGTTTAATTCGCCTTGTATTATGAGTAGTGGTCCGGAAGCAAGATGTCTGCCCCATGTCAGTGGCGGCGAATTATTAATGGACGACTAAATGTCCGAATTGTCCGTTCTACAAGCCGGATAATTACATTAAGTGGTCAGCGTATGAAGGATGCTTGACCTTTGGTCGAAGGTTTCCTTTTACCAACGAAACTGTGGCTAATATGCTTCGTTTGGTTTTGCCAATTAACTACTGACCTATCAATCATCGTCCGCTGTCCATCTTGCTCAGGCCATCTAAGCACATCGTATTGACCGACGGCCAGATTTATGGCCTCTTATGGCTGCTTGCTGCAGATAACGCTCGTCGGTATCAGCCATATTGTCTTCGTGTGGCGGGAAAAGCGGAGATTGGAGCGGGAAAAGGCTGCTGGTGAGTTTCTAACAAGTTTGGCGAATTTAATAACTACACAGATCAATCGATCTTTTGCGAGTAAAGAGATTTCAAGGAGGAATTCGTCGGGCATACGTGGCGAAAACAAAACCAATTAGAAGATGGCGCTGGTTGTTGTAGTGAAAAGGGTGGATAAAAATGGCGGAATCAGATTCTTCATTTTGAGACACGAAACAGAATTTGAATTCCTTAAATTAAGCTCCGTATTTATTCCTTCATAATACATACACACTTTCTTCTACATTTGTAATACTAAAAGTTACAGCTGCGTATTATACAAGACAACTGAATATCGACTTTTTTTCAGCAACATGCGTTATCATATTCGGGACAGTAATCCTGAAAGTTATATAATAAGTTAGGTCATAAATAATTTCCGTTTTTACCTATCAACTTTATTCTTCAACAAAATAAAGAACAATTACATTTTATACATACTTATATTCACCATTATTTGTAATGACTTGTTGCAAATTATCAGGCAGTTCTTCGATTGATATGGGGTACAATTCCACAGATTTTCATGTGAAAAGTTTTCGACGAGTTCTTTAAAATATAATGGACAGTTAAATTTTATTCAATTCTGTATTCACCATTATTTGCAATGATTTGTTGCAACTTATCAGGCAGCTCCTCGATTTCTTCTGAGTAAAATTCCACAGGTTTTCATGTAAAACAAAAACAAAATTTCGACTATCTGTTAATTATGGCTTTCATTAAAGAAACTTGTTCCGATGAAAGCCTTTCGAAGCGATCGAAAAAGGTAAATAACCTTTTAATGCAAGGTCAGATGAGCCGACCGAGATCAAAATTATTTTCCTGTGTTATTTTTGCTGTATGCAGTCTTGCTCTATCGTGGAGGAGAATAACATTTTCCTTTCATCCGCGGTGTGCGCTGCCACTGCCTCAGCCGTGCAAAAAATAAGGTATGTTATTATTTTCCAAATTTATCCTTAACTGGCACGAATGATTAATACTTAGTATGATACACGCGTCATTCTCGGAAATATTAATGAGTCAATCTTATGTATGTAACAAAGAGTCTGAATTTCCAGAATTATTGCATTCATTTTATTTCATTATTTACGTATAGGTAATGAAGTAGGTGTGGCGATTAACGAGAACACGAGACTTGGGTGTTTCATTATTCAACATTACTTTTGATTTCACTCCAAGACTTCGAAAATTTCACACGGTCAGCGTGCGTTGCGGCTGCCTGTGGCCTTGTTCAAAACATGCAACCTTACATTCTCGTCTGCGTTGTCTGAGAGATTGATCAATGACTTTTTCCAGCTGGGGTTTACGGCCATATCACTTTGAAACGCTTGTCCACTACAATCACCGAAGTTAAGCAACGTCGATCCCGGGAATACCAGGTATCGTAAACTTGAATGGGTGGCTGGTGTAATGGATAATGGCTCAAAATTGTTAATCGGAGAGCCGAGTTCGAATTCTGGTTGGGTTCGTTATATTCACTTACTTTGGAAAAAGTATGAAATCACGTCTTATCCTCCTCAGGTATGAGTTAATTATTAAGACTTGTATCACTAAATCATTATTATTTAAAAAGAACTTACAATCTAAATTTTCTCCGGCTTTAAACAACATGCAAAGGGTTGATAAACTGTAGAAAACAAACCAATCAGTCAGTCTAATCTCTTATAAGTGTGTATATTGCAATTCCTTGCTACGCTTGAGAACCCGGCTATGAGGTCACGTGTACTTTTACCCGCATGTCAACTCTATATTTGGCTTCCTTAGTTTGGTGTAAAATTGAACGCAATATCTATATACTGTATATACACACTTCTGCAAATTATATACTGTATATACGCCCTTCTGAAAATTAATTGAAACAAGACGAATAAATTCCATTATTATTTAATTTTTTTCGTATTCATATTATATATGAAACATGACCCAGTACACATGTTAGTACTTCGTATATCCATTCCACGAAGTCGTTCCTTGCAGATTGACCACAGATTCTCGATTGAGATTCCTGGCTAGTTTAGTTCTTTGCTCACTGGTAAGGGTGTTCGTGCAGCATTACAAATTTTCGTACGCTTACTTGGAGTAATTTCCATCGCAGAGAATAGCCGTAGGACAACTAATCAACAGTCAGGACACTAGTGTCTTGGCGTGATAAAAATCGGATGCAATCGCGGATGACAAGGCCAAACAAATTTCATCACCCCCCCGACCAAATAGATTCATATTACTACACACCATTGCAAATGACCTAATCTGAGGTAAAAAATAGAAATCGATTACGCCCTGTCACTCCAGTGGGTCTAAAACTGACCGTACGGTGAAAGAAAGGAAACTAAAACGGTTGTTTCAATTAATTTGCACAAAGTTGTACGGCTTTATTTCCATTTTTGCTTCATTGCTATCTGTTTCATAGAAATAGCCACTAACCATTAGCAACATGCCGTCCTGGGTATGACGATAAACTACATCCGCGTCCAGGGTATGACGATAAACTACGTCTAACAGCAAGGCCTCTGATCAGAAGGTTTTAAGGGGCATAGAACCATCAATTGCTGGTGTTCACAGGTCCACCCTGACTCGGGGTGGTAGCACCTGTTAGGGTCCCAGCTATGGGCAAATAGTTAACTCCGAAACTGAGGTAAAAAGCATTATGAAAGTGTGAAACTAGGTTTAAATAACAGAAATACTTTGTAAAAATTATTGCCAGAAATAAATTTTTGAAGAAGAAAAACGATTACCAGCAATACGTTTTTGAAAAAAAATTACCAGCAATACATTTTTTAAAAATTATATTACCAGCTATACATTTTGGAGGAAAAAAATATTACCAGAATTAGATTTTTGACAAAACTAAAATATTACGAGGAAAAAAAGTAGTCGGCATTAAATGAAAAATTGGGGTTGATATACCGTAAAACAAACCAAACCAAACCATTAGCTACATGTATATTTTTTCTCCTTACATGAGATTTTTTGACTGCAAGCGTGTTGCGTTTTTGAGTGAACATGTCCGTGTATTTGCTCTAAGTATCGTGTAAATTGTGTTTCAAAACATGGTAAAAACTATGTAAATTCTTTGTTTTAAACGATACGAACTGGATGAATATTAGGACAAATGTCAAATTTTATTTAAACTTAATGTTGTGGTGTCCTCCCTCTAATGAGTCTATTGTGGACTCTTCCACTTACTATAAAAGTTAGTAGAAATGTAAGCCTTAGGAGAACAGTGGAATAGATTGTTCATCTGTCGAACTCTCTGCCGAGGCAGTGGGGAACGCGGACGATGCTTTGCCGAAGGGCAAAATTTCGTCCGGGGAGGTAGTTTATATGGGTTCTAAGGGAATATTTTTGGCCGAGCCTATGGGCTCGGAGAACCCACGGTAAACTCGGCCTTGTGCCACATACATCCCTCGTGGGTGGGTGCTGTTAAATATTAACAGTCGATCAGATTGCTCAAATGTCGAACTCTCTGCCTTGAGCAGAGATGAACCCGGACGAGCCTTTGCCGAAAGGCAAAGGCTCGTCCGGGAAGGTAGACAGACCCTGAACCCGTTTATGCGGGTTCTAAGGGAATATTTTTGGCTGAGCTTACGGACTCAGAGAACCCACAGTAAACTCAGCCTTGTGCCACATACATCCCACGTGTGGAATGGGTGCTGTTAAATATTATCAGTAGTATAGATTGAACGATGGTCAACCGACACACACTTCCAACTCGTGTAATATTCTTTCTTCTGTTCAATATACGATTTATTTGTACCCATTTGTTCTTAACCATTTAGTTGGTTACAACACTTAACTAATACAAAATCTAAAAAGTCAATTGGCATTATAAATGTTATGGTCCAAGTTCCTTGTACCACGGTGATGGTCCAAGGTTAGACCCAATGAAAGAATAACACGAACACAGGTATGGAATACAAAGATAGATTACAACAGAAATATAATCCAAAGAAGTAGAAGTATTAGTAATGACTATCAGATTTGATTAGAGTGAACTATGTTGTTTCGACAAGTATCACTATTCCAATGTTCTTACAATATGCTCTCAATTATCTCTCATCGTCTTACAAATCCCCTCATACCTCTTGAGAGGCGCAGTATTTATAATGTCAGGAATAGTCCATTATTATTAAGGGTAAGTTCCCATAACACCCCACTTCCGAAGCTTTTGCGTAGCAGATGTTTTTAATATTTTTTTCTCTTTGGATCTATTACCAAATGTTCTGTGAACTTTTTTTTTCTGGACGATTTTCGTGAATACTTCAGGACTGGGTAGAGGATAATGGTAGTCTTTTATCGCTGCGTTCAAACCCGTTGAGAAATCAGCGCATACTCGAATCTCCCCTGATTTTTTTTTTTTTTTGCGTAAACCGTGGATGCGGCCCATTGACTGTATTCTACTTTTGTCAATATGCCGGTGTTTTCGAGTCTAGCCAATTCTTGATCTATTTTTTCTAATGAAGCAAACGGCACGCTCTTTTTTTTTCTTGAAGATAAGTTGAACGTTTTCTTTTATTTTTATATTTGCTGCCATTTTCTTACATCTTCCAAGACCTGCTGAAAATACTTCGGGGAAATTCTCTTTTAGTTTCTCTTTTAATTTATCTGCCTCGGTGGATAAACTTTTTACATTTTGGCAGTACGTACTTATTGGTAAATCCCAAAGTTCGAATTTTGCATCCAGTCCGTACCGAATAAGTTTTCTGTATTTCTTAGCACATACATTTTTCAATTTTTGGTCATTCCATTGAATGTCACATTTGTAATCACTTCACCCTCAAATTTTATTTTTCTCCCAGTTACCGATCTAGCAATTTTATCGGTTCTTAACATGGTAGGTTTGTTCAGTTTTCTCCATGTTTGTACGTTAATAATAGTTAAGTCCGACCCGGAATCCAACTGTAGTCTGACTTTTCTGTTTTGCATTTTTACTTGCACGTCTTTCTCTTATGTTAGTCTCATCCGCTTGGTCAGTCCTCGTGATTCTTATTCTGCTTTTGCTTTCTCTTCTAGTCGAACAATGAGAACTTTTATGTCCTACTTTTTTGCATGATGGACAAGTTTTAAAACGGTATGGACAGTCTTTATACCAAGTCCCACAGCGATAGCATGGACTGGGTGGTAGTTTTTTTCTGATATTGACTTTTTGAAGTAGAAAAATTTGTTTTACCTGTTTTTGAGGAGGGAAAATTGGTTTGGTTTGTTTGTGAGGAGGGAAAGTTGGTTTGTCTTCGTACTTTACGTATGTGCGCGATGCCAGCTTCTTCTATATCTTTTGAGTCTTTCTTTACACTTATGCATCTCTGGCAGTCTTCGGCCAATTTTTGAAGTGTCAAATCTTGTTCACTCTCCAATTTAGTAAGGATTCTGCGTCTAATTTCCGCATCTTTGGTTGAAACGAGGCCATGGACGTATATTGAACATTTGAAATTTTCCGGGCTGAGTTCCGATAACTTGAAATCATCACAATATTTGTTTACAATGGAAGCGAAAGTTATGTAATCTTCGCTCTCCTTTTTTGTTAGATTCAGACATTTCCATCTTTTGTGGAATAGTGAGGTATTAGGGCTGAAAAGTTCTGTTAACAGTTTTATGGCTTCTTTGAAAGTTAACTCATTTGTTTTCCTCGGTAGGATATAATCTACGAATTTGGTATATTCGCATGTGCCTAATTTTCTTAGTAATAGTCGTACTTTTCTTGCGTCTGACCAATTTCTGCAGTCAAATTCATATAGATCTTCGTACATTCGGAAGTAAGTTGCAAAGGTTTTGTCTTCGTCGGGTGCATACGTGAAATCTTCGATAGTGCTCCAAATAGCATCTTGTGAGAGAACTGTTTCATTTTCGGAATTTTGCCCTTTATTTGACATTACACGTAGCAATAATTCTTGTAATTCAAGATGTTCCTGTTCGTTTTTCTGTTGCTGTTCAAATTGGATTTTCATAAGTTCCACAATGGTTGACTTAAAATCTTCCATGTTAACGTAATTTTGTGTAAGTATTTTCCTTTAGTGTAGCTTGATATTCTAGAACCTGTGTACGCCAAAAAACAAAACAAAACAAAAAAAAATTCCCTGTGTAGAACTTGTGTCTTTGTTACCAGAGTAAAGTTGATGTCCCAAAAAAAAATTTTTTTTTATATGTTCGCGTAGAACTTGTTTTTTTTTTTTTTTTTTTTTTTTTTTTTAGAAATCTCTACGTAGAACTTGTTTCTTCATTTTTCTCGTCGCCACTTGTTATGTGCGACGGATAGCAAAAAAGGTATGTCCTCCCAGTAGGGAGTTCGTTTTTTTTTGGTTCTTTTTTTTTTAAGGTTTCCTCGTCGCAACTTGCTATGGTCCAAGTTCCTTGTACCACGGTGATGGTCCAAGGTTAGAACCAATGAAAGAATAACATGAACACAGGTAAGGAAAACAAAGATATATTACAACAGAAATATAATACAAAGAAGTAGAAGTATTAGTAATGACTATTATATTTGGTTAGAGTGAACTATGTTGTCTCGACAAGTATCACTATTCCAATGTTCTTACAATATGCTCTCAATTATCTCTCCTCGTCTTACAATATATCCTGATACCTCTTTAGAGGCGCAGTATTTATAATGTCGGGAATAGTCCATTATTATTATGGGTACGTTCACATAACAATAAACTTTATATCCTTCTCACTAAACAATATTAGTCAATTTTAGCGGTGCACGTCCTATTACTATATTGTCATTATAACTACGATTTCACTTCGTGACTAAAACTATTAACGGTACTTACACAGAAAAAACGGTTGACAATAGGGTATGAGATCAAATCTTGTCTGGAACATTTGTTTTTTTTTTTTATTGTCGGGCCCAAAGATTTTTTTATGTAGTGATATAATAATAACCTGAGATTTGCGATAAAACTTATTTTTAAATTTTAAATTGTGGATCCTTAGACTATTGCTGTCACATATTGTCTGTTGCTATTTACCTTGACCTTCTTGATAGGATCCAAAGATCGATCAGCAATATTATTGGTCCTGACCTGACATATCGGCTTCAGTTACATTCCTACATCCGTAAGGTTGCCTCTGTGTCTTTTCTATAAATATTTTCATGGTAATTGTTCGAATGAGCTCTTCGCTATGGTACCTAGACGTTTTTTTTTTTTATTTTAAAATTTAATTTTAATTAATTTTCTTTTTTTTTAAATTTAATTTTAAATTATTGAACTGCTAGACTGGCGCTGAGATCTGATCAATTTAAAGTAAACGGCGGAAATTCTATGCAAACAGTTTCTTTTCTCGCTTGTGGAACTCTCTTCTAACTCTATGCGTTCCGGCCAACTTTAATCTTCAAGCATTTAAATGCAATGTCAATGGTTACCTACTGTCCTCCTGATTACTTCCCCCCCACTTCCCGCTCATTATTAATTCTTCCTCATCCTGTGACCCCTTGTCTTTTAGTGGCTTTGCTGACTTCCACTGGGTGATATCGTTTAAAAAGAAAAAAAGAATTTGGGTAATTATTTCATTCATCGAACGTGGGAATTAACTTTGGAGTGAACAGACATTTTTTTCATCGCTCCAAAAAATGATGAAGCTTCGAGAAAAATAGAAAAAATGATGATCAGTAATTTATTATTATTATTAATAATAATAAAACACTTAGAGGAAAGCTCGATTTAAGAAAATAAAAATAAAATAAAAGACAGCGTTTAACAAGGTTTGACAATATTTCGACACAGTGCCTGTCTTCTTCAGGTTATGTTTAAAAACTGCATACACATAAATAAGTTTAAAAAATAAAAGAAAAATGGTTGTAGTGCTAAGCAATGAATGAGACAGAAACGTGATTAACATGATCATGGTCGTGCTCATCTTGAAATTTTTCGTTTCGTTCATTTTGTAGCGTTGATTAAAAGTACAACCATTTTCGGTTTGGTTTGGTTTCCGGTATATCAACACCTCAATGGGTTATTTGATGCCAACAGAAATGCTGGTAATATTTCTTTTCTAAACTGTGTTGCTGGTAATGTTTTTTCCTTTTTCAAAACTGTATTGCTGGTATTAAAACCTATTTTTGTACTTTCATATTGTTTGGATCCCTTTTCGGGCGGTTAACTATTTACCCATAGCTGGGACCCTTACAGGTGCTACCACCCGGGCCTGAATGGACCTGGGAATACCAACAATTAATAGGTGGTTCCACGCTCCTCAAAACCTTTTGATCAAAAGCCTTGCTGTCGGATGTAGTTTAGGACGCGGACGTAGTTTATCGTCTTACCCAGGACGGACAATTTTTCAACATTTGTACAAAGACTTGTATTATTTTTTATATCTTTAATTTTTTAGATACGAAGTGTCCACTATAATAACGACCCACGTTATTTATTAAACTATGAATTACGTCTATCTGCCTACGAATTCGAGAAATCGTAGTATAGAAAATCCGTTTGCCAGCAGGGATTGAAGATTTCTTGAATGCGCAGGCTGACAGATGTAATTCACATGAATAAATAAAAATGGGCGTCTATTGTAAATACGAAGTACCCATTATAATAACGTCTGAAACACTAAAGTATCAAATTAAAAATAAATCCATTTATTCTTTATATATATATATATATATATATATATAGATGTGCATATATATTTATATATATATATATGCTAGCAGCATGGCCCGGCGTTGCCCGTGCTTGATTAAAAAATCGTACGACTCATACAGCAATCGCTATCACTTGACTTAAAATATTTTTGCCCTTCCTTGCCTTTAAAGGAGTGCCCTTAGCCGTGCTGATGTTGCTACATGCCTTACTTCTTACCTCACATTGGGAATTTTTTCTAAGCTCTATACTAAACATTAAATCTGTTACGAAAAAAGAACTAAACAAAATGAACACAAAACGACCATGAAAAAAAAATGTTAACAACAAATACTTTTTCACACCCAACCCATTTCTGCAGGATCAGAATCAACGTTGAGTTTAAGCAAGCGAATCAGCCAACTGGAGTAAAGTGCCATGCAAATTTAAATTTTTCCCACTTGTGACGAATGCAGCTATCGATTTTTTTGCATGCTAGCATGCTAATTAACATTCGTGTCAGTCAGCTGTTGGCTCTCGCGCTGGCCAATAGAATATTCCTGCCTATTCGTGGCAGCCAGCTATAGGCTCTCACTCTGGCCAGTAGAAAATGGCCGCAAACTACATGAAAACTGTCGTAGAAGCATGAAAAAATCGATTATTTTCACTATCAATGGGAGTTGGGAAATGCAAGATCGGTCTTGGCCTTCCCGCTAACTTGGAGCATGTGCATGTAAATTTTGGTGCAAATCCGTCGAAAATTGCGGGTGTGCATTCGTTACACACACATACACACACATCCTGCCTTATATATATATATATATATATATATATATATATATATATATATATATATATATATATATATATAAAATAACAGCAAAATTGTCCAAATCGAGAAACAGTAAAATTATAAAATTGTTAGATTAAGATTTAAACCATTAGAAATGATTAAAGATATCTTATTGGAATTCTCCGAGGTTTTTATGGCACTTGTGGAATCTAGTTTGAGCAATAAGAATGTATAATTACTCCCCAAGCTTAACAAAAGAATTGTGATGAAATCGCTCATAAATGAAAATGACTTGTTCATCATTAATTAATCATAGCTAAGCATCGGAAAGTCATGAAGAATTGAAATAAAGTTCAAACATATATATATATATTTTATTCCAGGATTACTTTCCAATTTATTCAAGATGATCTTTGCCCTCTCCAATCTTCTAACTTTCTGTTATGGTGTAAAAAGTTTCCTCACAAGTTTCACGCACGATTGCATTTTGAAATCTTTTTTTCACTGCCCTTTGGACTGACATAGCTGAAACTTATCTCTCACATGCCAAGTATCTTATGGATTGAGTTAAATCTTTTCTAATTGATCCCTTTGCCTCTAAGTTGAAAGAATGATCCCTTTTGCTGATCCAGTTTTCTTCTCTGCTGTTCCCTCTTTTTAAAACTTATTCACCGGTCACTTGATGGTTCTTGAATGTACTTTGAATATGGAAGCCAGAGTATGAATGTTGGTAGCATTACTGAATGTCTTGGATGCTTTTCCTCTCACAATTGCTCAGTTGTGAAGACAGTGGAGGTGACACAAAATGATTTTAAACTGACAAATGGTATTAAACTCCTGATCTTTCTAGATTTTTTTGAATAACTCAAAGGGCATATATATATATATATATATATATATATATTTTTCATATATTATTCTTTATATATAAATAGATTATTTCGACGTAAAACAAATGGTATCAAGATAGCTAAACTCCTGATCTGAAAACCCGGAAATTTTTTTTTCAAAAATCAATTGCGGTGAAAAATATTCAAAAATGTAAAACAAGAACAATTAGTGGATAATTTTTAGATATTAAAAATTTCGTGGGATAGACAATTATGCGAACACAAATAGTTAAGAGCTGGTTCTACGATCCTTAAAACTTCCTGATAAGTGGCCTTGCTGTCGGATGTAGTTTATCGCCTTACTCAGGACGGGGATGTAGTTTATCGTCATATCCAAGACGGGAGAAATATAAAATTTGTCACTTAGCTGATTGTTGCTGATTCAGCACCTCTATTCCGAAGTTTCGTAGACGAATCTTTGTGTAATTGATTGCTCTGTTCGTCAAGTGATAAAAAACGACACGAAATTTAATGTTTGAATCTGTCTTGATACTTGCTGCTGTTAATTTAGCGTGACATGAGAATTCGGAAGACTGTGTTGTCTGACTTAAATCCGTATTCGAAACCATAATTTTTATCTAGGTTCGAACCTCAGCTTCCGGCCATGAGTTGGACGTTCTTTCAGCTCTGTGATAAGCGTTACTGATTTTTAAGACTTTCAGTAAATAACCTCAGATTTCACAGACATCAATCCGGGCTCCTAACCATTGAGTTAAACATCAATCTGCTTCCTATTTTTTTTATTTTTTTTAACCGCATGTCCTTCCTTCATTTGCAATTACTTCATGGAGTCACGTGTCACTGGGTGCCTGACACTTTTGTTTAATTTTATTTCCCTGCTGTCAACAGTTAAAGTTTTTGATTTCGTATTATTTTCTCGCCCTTATATTGTGTCCGCAATATCTCTACGGGTTCCAAATATTCGGGTATTTGTATAGGATGGAGAATGATCATCCTCTCGTGTCAATGACATTTATGTTAAGTGTGCGTTCCCAATTTTCATGGACAGACTGAGATGCTGGCGTTACCCGAGGCTTCTTGACAGCTTACTTGTAAAAACAAGGAAAATAAAAGGGATAGGCACACTTTTACTTTCACTTTCACTTTCACTGTTGTATTCAAATTGCTGATGCTTGCTTTTGTCACAATTAATGTGACACTGGCTGCGGTTATTGCTGTTAGCACATACATTGATCGATTCGGGCTCAGGGGAAAAAGCGGGGTATATTTTCTTAAGGGTATGCAGTTTCATCTTAAATGCTAGTATACAATAAATAACCACTTTTGATTCGAACAATGACTGTCCCTTTTCAATAAGACAGGGGTATATATTCTTTGAGACGGATCTCCAATGCCTATTATTCATTATACTTCTTCTTCTACGTATTATTATTATTAATAATAATAAAACAATGATAATAATAACAATAATTATAAATCCTTAAAGAAATACAAAATACATGCCTTAAAGAAAAACAAAAATTGTACTCACGAGTACAGCCCACACCTTACGAAGGGCTTCAAAACTGCCCAGTGGAAAATGTCATGATGCCATTTTTGACCTTAGGTCTCTGGTCGGGACCCGGAAAGAAATGAATTTGCACCAGAAACCAAAGGAAATAATAATAATTATTATTATTATTACTGTTCTTGTCACCAAGTAAATGGTTAAAGAAATAACAAAACAAGTGTTGCGGATATGTCATATATTAAACAGTACAATCGAAGAGTATTACACAGCTAGTGAGTCTGTGTCGGTTGACCCAGCGTTCAATCTATTCGACTGTTATATTTAACAGTCCCCCCACAAGAAATGTATATGGCACAAGGCCGAGTTTAACGTGGGTTTCTCCGAGTCCGTAGGCTCGGCCAAAAATATTCCCTTGAACCCGCCTAAACGGGTTCAGGGCCTGTCTACCTCCCCGGACGAAACTTTGTGTTGCAGCAAAGCTTCGTCCGAGTTCCTCTCTGCCGAGGCAGAGAGTTCGACAGCTGAACAATCTATTCGAAGTTCCCCCAAGACCTTCTCTCCTACTAATCTTATAGTAGGCGGAAGAGTCCAACATAGACTCTTTAGAGGAAGGACACCACAACAATTATTGATAATGTAATAGAATAATAATAATAATAATAATGCTGATTATTTTATTATAGGAAAGAAATAACAAATCAAGAAGGGGATTGTCAGGAATTATAGATGACATTACTAAAAGAATAACACTAATATATGTTGTATTTAAATGCAATGTTATTTCACTTTCCACAACGATAATAGGCTACTTTCATGTTTAGCCACTTTTAATTTTCTCTAATGTTCAAAAAGTTAATGAAAGGTTTCATGGAAATAATTACACTATTAATGTGTAGGATAATTTGCATTTTTATAAATGATTTAAACTACGTATCACTGTTATATGACAATATTTTTTAATGAATTTTTTCGAAATTTACAAATTTCACCTGATTAACCATGTTACAGAAACTTCACCCCACTCATGTTGTCCAAGGAAAAGGCCGATGCCATCACAACTTAGCACTAGCGTCGTCTCAAGTGTTGCCAGAACGAAATTGAACATGACAACGGCTCCGGATTTGAATTCAGAGCTTCTCCTAGTTTGACTGCCAAACATGGCTACAGCGCCCAGACTATCCTACTAGTTACCCATAACTAGAGAGTTTTAATGCGGTTTTTCCTTCTTCTAGATTGATTGCCATCCAAGACCATAGAACCTATAGCTTCACTGGGGCTTGTGCTTAATATTATTTTGAAACTACCCCAGCCGAAGCCCGGGAAGGATCAGAAATGTTAGTCAAAAATTACATTTTGATGGTCTTCTCGCTTCTCTTTGTGGAGTTACCCCACTTACTTCCTAAAAAAACGCTGCTAGAGGACGCTTTCTGAACCTATGAATAGTCAGTAACATTCTCTGTCATCCTCTATTTTCTATTTCATTCAGGAACGGTAAGATGTAAGTCGAACGAGGAAAAAGTTTTCCCCACTGTGGACGCATATGCACGGGCACACAGACACATGCTCTCACGTAGGCACCTCTCACTTTATTTTCTCTAGGATTTTTCCCATACCAAACTACACACACAAATAATTCACTAGTTTAAATGTTTTTTTCATGCATGTTTATAGTTTTGTAACATACATACAGTATGTCGTAGACACCTCGAGGCCGTGTAATGGCTAGCAAGTTTGTCTCGTTAGAACAAATGCGACTGACCAGTGAGTTCGATCCTCACTGGGTGCTCCCTACTTTCGGCCTTGTGTCACATCTACGCTACGCTTGGAAAATCACTACATACAATATGTCGCTCACAATGTAACGTTTTGTCTTGTTAAAAATACATTATCCTTATATATATATATATATATATATATATATATATATATATATATATATATATATATATATTGCTTTTAGTTGTTTCCTTGTATTTTATTACCTGGACACACCTGTCCGCCATTTTCGTTGTGGAATAAACATTCCTGGAGACACGTGTTTCCCACCTAAACACCAAAGTACCCAATACCCGCAACACCTTTACAACGTCCTCTAGGATTTAATGTAGTTTCCGTTCAGTGTCTTCTGTCTACATGGTGTCGTCTGCATCTTATATTGTTGATTGTGTCCGCCATTAATGACTTCTGGTAGAACTTCTCATTCTCTCAAAATTGTTTCACTGTGAATGTTTAACAAGTCTTGTGAGAAGACATTTCATTAAATAAGTCCGGTGAAAAGATAAATCCTTGTCTTATGACCTTTTCTATTTTTGTGCATTTACTGGATTCATTTTCTATTCGTAGGCAGGAAGTTTTCTGCCAGTATAAGTTCTGGATTATTCTAATCTCCTTCGCAAATATGTCAAGGTCACCTAGAAGTTCCAACTGTTCTTCGTGACATACTTCATCAAACGCCTTTGCATAATCTATAAAACATAGGTATATATCCTTTTGCATTTATATTGCTCCTTTTTGATAACATTCTGTTGTGGCCTTATTAGGGCCAGAAATAAAGACAGAAGAGAGGAATTAAGTTAAACAAATACATTAACAGAAACAGTAATAAACATATACAATATATATAGACATGTATATACGTTTTTGCTGAAAGTATATTTTCAGACATAGACGAATAAACACGTCCAAACCGTAACATTCACAAACCAACTACAGACGTGTTTATACGTCGATCTTGATTCTATTTCTGATCTTGAAACGAGTCCAATTGTCAATTCATTTGGCATCTCCAATTTGGAATTTGCATGTTAGGCTTTTTGCTTACAACCATGCATTCTGTCTTCTTGCTATTGATACTTAGTCCTTTCTTCTCGCCTTCCTTCACTATATTCTGCAGGAATTCTTTTAGTTTCCTTTCTTAGTCTGTAATCAACATTGTGTCATCTGCATACTTTATGTTGTAAAGACTGTGGCCGACAATAATGAATCCCGATAGGACATCTAATTCTCTCAGAATCGCCTCACAGTATAGGTTGAATAAGTCCGGTGAGAAGACACATCCTTGTCTTATACCACTTTCTACTTTGGTTTATTTACTGAACTCATTTTCAATCCATATGTAGGCGGTTTGCTCCCATTTAGGTTATAGGGTTTTTTTTATCTCCTGCCCCAGTAAGAATGCTACTAAGATGCAAGTGGCTACTGGGAATGAAAAAGAATTAAAAGACTTTAGAAGGAACCAGAAACCCAATCCTAAACATGTAACAAGGGATAAAACGTTACTCCTGTTCATAGAGTCGAGAGGAGTGTGAACCGGACGATAGACGAACCTATATTTTAATATCGTTTCCAAATATGTTAAGGTCACCTAGCAGTTCCAACAGTTTTTCGTGACACACCTTTGCATAATCTATAAAACATAGGTATATATCCTTATGCATTTATATTGCTCTTTTTTTATATCATTATGAGCATTAGATTGTCTGACGCTCAACTTCTCGAGAGCTCCTCTTTGCGACTACTCGGTCTCACATTGACTGTTGACCTAAGATGGAACAAATACATTGAGTCAATAGCTTCATCCACCGCACGGAAAGTTGGCTCCCTGTGCCGCACCAGGAAATTTTTTTCGCCAGAGTCGATCCTTCAAATCTACAAATCAACCATTCGCCCTTGCAGGGAGTATTGCTGCCATATATGGTCCGGTTCCCCTTCTGTTCGTCTCAAGGTTCTTGATGACATCCAGAGACAGATATGCAATGTAATTGGACCTGATCTGGTATCTCGTCTGCAGTCGCTCTCTCACAAACGTGCTGTCGCCTCCCTCCGTCTTTTTTACAAATACTTTCACGGTAACTGCTCCGATGAGCTGCTTTCGTTGTTTCCCAGACTTCATGAATTTAAGCGTTCAACTAAGGTGGCATCTCGCTCGTACCCTTTCACTGTCGAAACTGTAAAATGTATCCCTCTCTTCTGCTCTAATATCTTCATGTCTCGAACCTCTCGCCTGTGGAACTCCCTTCCCTCTTCCTGTTTCCCTGATAGCTATAATCTCCAACTATTCAAATGTAATGTCAATCGACGTCTCCAGATGCCTTGATCTATCCCCTAACTTTCTCTTCATCCTTTCCTCTATCACTCCTATTTGCTCTCGCTCCAACTCCCTGTAACCCCTTGCGTGCTAGTGGCTTCTCGCCTTGCTTGGGGTGAAACGCTTAAAAATAAATAAATAAATAAATATCGCATTCCTTGCTCCAGTGTCTTTAACAAAACCGCACTGTTCTTGTCCTACCGTAATCCCCCATGTATAATACTCCTTCATTCATAATACGCAGCCCAAAATTTGAGCTGAAAGTGTGGGAAAATGCTTCTACTCATGCATAATACGCACTTCTTGTTTGATAATCAAACCCTATAAATTCTACCTCTCTAATTTCATTACGGCCAGCGTTTCCTACTCTTTTTAAAAATGGTTTTAAACATAGAATAATATTATCCTAATTTAGTTTTATAATAATTCCTTTATTTTACATTTGTAAGTATTGTTAGGTACATATGATTGTATTTGACATTCTTATGGGGTCGCAACTGCCGAATGTTAGTGTCAAATTGTTGTATGCTTGTCGTAAGTAATCATTTCTCAACTGAAATCGACCTATGAAACGGCAATTTAAAAAAAAAATTCTTTTGTACTTGTGCATAATACGCATCTCTAATTTTACTTATTTTTTTGTTGAAAAAATGCGTATTATACATGGGGAATTACGGTATTTCCTGTCTAACTCTTGTACGCTCTATATTCATAAGAATTGGATGATAAGTTTCAACATGTCGTTCATTTAGCTGATTCGCCGATGGATCCCGCATTCAAGTACACCTGGCTTCTTAGGCAGAGCTATAAAGATGGATCTACTATGATCTTCCGGTATATCACCACTGTCGTATATCTCATTTATTGATAATAAACACGATGAAAGTAAAATAAGATAATACACCTTTTCAATGAATTCGTTGGCATAACTAATTGAAAGGAAAGTTTTGATAAGCAAGGTGGATAGGACTGAAATTTGATTGAAAATTTTTGGATTTTCGTCCAAAAATACAACAATTTATTTATCGCCATTTTTTTTTACATGCATCTCTTTAGTCCTTTATCAGCTCCTTAGCCGCGTTGGCCATTTTGGTAACGCCTGTCCTAGACTGACGGTTTGAATAATTGCAATGAAAAGTAACTGAAATTAAGATGAATTAAATAAATTAATCATGTTTGACAATGCTTTATGTAATAAAAAATTCAAGACTATATTATAATAAAATTTTACAGTTGTTGGTCTCAAACGGCTTTTGCCTGGATAATGTAATGTATTTTCGACACAGCGCACTTTGTTTGACAGTGAGGGTGGGTTTTAGTAAATGACCGCTTTAGTATAATTGTACGCCTCTTAATTTTATGTTTTTGCGTTTAAATTTCCATAGATGCGCACAAATATGAATTCATTGATTTGTGTGATATTGCATATATATATATATATATATATATATATATATTATCTTGAGCGGACTTATAAAATGGATGTTTACGCATATGGGCGTAAAAGTTTTGTGCGATTTTAAAACAGCGCCAATGTATACGCGTGTATCCGCTGTGTGTGTGTCGCTCTTCTGTGCGTGTAACAAAACAGAATTGATGGCCGTAAACGTGGCGATCGTCTTCGTATTTGATTTCGAAACTCATAAACATGTCCAGTCTCACCGGTCTCTGGCTGTTTTTCTCGTCCGTACATACACGCACGCACGCACACGTAGGCACAAGACACGTCAAGCCGCTTCTTTCCCCTTCCCCGACTTCACCGACAATGCCAGCCGCTTTCCATTCTTGAAATATCCGACGCTCTTGCCGACAACCCCGACCGTAGTTTTCACTTATCCCTCTTCACCCATTAAAATGATGGATAGACAAACAAACGTTACGGCAGCCGACACTTAATGATTTGCCGACTCCAATCAACGAATCACCCCATGTACAATCTCCTTCAGTCCAACTCCCTTTTATAAGCCTTTTGCATTCTCCACATATACCCGCTGTTTCTCAGTCACTTCCTCTCCTCGTTCTTATGATGGATCACTTCATAAATATTATAAATACATTCATTTTACTGCCAGGGGCTTCCTGGCATTATAAGGCACGCAGACAGGCGATATAGGAGTTGGGCAATTCTTTTTAATTCTATATATAAAATAGCTCACTGATCAATTATTTTGATCACTTTGGATATTGGAGGTGAGAAGTGGGCGGAGTGATAAAGATAGACAACGGAATCACATAACGCTCATTCATATGTTAACAGTTCTAGAACTTTAACCTTGAAAATGAAAAGAAAAATCCAGGAAATTAAAAAAAAAAAAAAAAAGAACAAGAAAGAATAAATCATTATATTTGAAGAAAGAGTTCAGATGAGAAAATAAAGGCTAAAAATGTCAATGAAAATAGAGATTTTAAATTTGAAAGTATCAAAGATCTATCGATATTTGGATATCATGTGGGTTTTTTATGTCTATGGCCTTGCTTATTTTATTATTATTATTATTACGCACATTTATTCGTCTTTTTTCCTAGTTGTTGTTTTATCATCATAATCATTATAATCGCCATCAATCATTTAATAAATGAATTTAGACATTTTTACGCATGCGCCATTCACAGGTTTGGTGCGCATGCGCCTTTCTCGAATTTCTGTTTATTTCCTCGAACCTTTCAACTTTATCTGTTTTCGCGTCGACGCGCCCATGAAACATGAGTCTTCGTTTTATGCAGATGTTTTTGTTTGTCCATTTTTGAATTTCTTTCTTGATATCGGCCGTTTCCTTCTTTCTTTCGTTCTTTTTTCCTTTCTTTCTTTCTTTCTTTCTTTCTTTCGTTCGTTCGTTCGTTCTTTCTTTCTTTCATACGTTCATTCATTCTTTCTTTCTTTCTTTCGTTCGTTCGTTCTTTCTCTCGTTCGTTCGTTCTTTCTTTCTTTCATACATTCATTCGTTCTTTCTTTCTTTCTTTCTTTCGTTCGTTCGTTCTTTCTCTCGTTCGTTCGTTCTTTCTTTCTTTCATACGTTCATTCGTTCTTTCTTTCTTTCTTTCGTTCGTTCGTTCTTTCTCTCGTTCGTTCGTTCGTTCTTTCTTTCTTTCATACGTTCATTCGTTCTTTCTTTCTTTCTTTCTTTCTTTCGTTCGTTCTTTCTCTCGTTCGTTCGTTCGTTCTTTCTTTCTTTCATACGTTCATTCATTCTTTCTTTCTTTCTTTCTTTCTTTCTTTCATTCGTTCGTTCTTTCTCTCGTTCGTTCGTTCGTTCGTTCGTTCTTACTTTCGTTCGTTCGTTCTTTCGTATGTTTATTTGGTTGTTTGTGTTTCGTTCTTTCTTTCTTTCTTTTATTAAATGTTGGTCATGGAGACGACGATTCTGTGTCACGTGACAGGAAATTGTTAAATCGCGGTAAATTTTTAACAATGACAAGTCATAATACTTTTTTTCAAATGATAAAAATGGCCGCTCAAACAAATGTCATACCAGAAAAGAATAGTTACTAACAAAATTAGTCAACGAAAATATTACAGATCTGCATTTGAAACAACACTATGTGTGTGTTTGTATGTGTTTGTGTATGTGTGTGCATAAGCATAGGTGACCATATATATAATTAGTGTATGAGTATGTATTTAGATAGATACATTTTATTTATAAGTCTATTTGTGTGTGTGTGAGTACACTCCCAAGCAGAAGAGAAATTCAGTTCACTCGCACATACATACAAATACATACACGCACACACATGCCTCAGGTCTTAGTTATGGCGTCGTAGATCAGAGTATTCATCAAAATTATGCAGTGACGCAGCGAAACTATTCCGGTTTACCTATTATACACCTACCATGATTTTTAATCCAATGAATTAGCAGTAAAACAACTGTAAAGGCGAATAAAGCATATTCATGTAAACTTTGCTCAGACAAATAGATGGTCAGATAACTGGAGATCATAGTGAAAGTTTTGAAAACACACACACACACACACACACACACACACACACACACACACACACACACACACACACATACATATATATATATATATATATATATATATATATATATATATATATATCGGGTGTAACAGCTAAATTGTCCAAATCGTGTTACAGCATAGTTGTCCATCCCACAAAATGTTTAATATCTAAAAAACACTGAATTCTGAATTTTATTTTTCCAGGTTTTCGGATAAGACGTTTAGCCATCTTGACACCATTTGTCGTAAGAAACACTGAAAAACCCTTTGAGTTATTCATGTAGAAAGAGAACAGGTTAAAATCGTTTTCCGTCAGCCCCACTGTCTTCCCAACTGATCAGTGGTGAGAGGAAAAAGATTATTCAAGCCCTCAGTAATGGTACCAACATTCATAGTCTGGCTTCCATCTTCAAAGTCCATTCAAGAACCTTCAAGAGAACGGTAAATAAGTATAAAAAAGAGGGAACTCTAGACAGGAAAAGTGAATCAGGAAGTCACAACAGGAAGGAGGATCATTTCAACTTAGAGCTGAAGAGATCAATTTGAAAAGATCCAACTCAATCCATAAGATGTGAGAGAGGAGTTTCATCTATGACAGTTTACGAAAGAGCAGTGAAAAACGATTTGAAAATGAAATCGTACGTAAAACCTGTGAGGCACCGTTTTACTCTAGGACAGAAAGAAGATTAGAGAGGGCGAAGGTCATCTTGAATAAGTTGGAAAATGATCTTGTAATAATATATATATATATAGCTGAACTTTATTTCAAACCTTCATGAGCTTCCAATCACTGAAAAACCCTTTAAGGTATTCAGGTAGAAAGGGAAGAGGTTAAAATCGTTTTGTGTCAGCCCCACTATATCTTCCCAATTGTGAGAGGAAAAAGATCATTCAGGCCTTCAGTAATAGTTCCAACATTCATAGTCTGGCTTTATTCTTCAAAGTCTATTAATGAACCTTCAAAAGAACAGTGAATAAGTTTTAAAAAGAGGGGAAAGTAGGCAGGAAAAGTGAATCAGGAGGTCACAACAGGAAGGGGAATCATTTCAACTTAGAGCTGAAGAGATCAATTAGAAAAGATCCAACTCAATCCATAAGACGTGAGAGAGGAGTTTCAGCTATGACAGTTCAAAGAGCAGTGAAAAAAGACTTGAAAATGAAATCGTACGTGAAACCTGTGAGGCACTTTGTTACTCCAGGACAGAAAGTTAGAAGGTTAGAGAGGGCGAAGACCATCTTGAATAAGTTGGAAGATGATCCTGAAATAATACATACATACATATATATATATATATATATATATATATATATATATATATATATATATTTGAACATTATTTCAATCCTTCATTTTATGATCGATTTCATCACAATTCTTCTGTTAAGCTTGGAGAGTAATTATACATTCTTATTGCTGAAAATGGGGTCCAATAGTGTTATAAAAACCTCGGAGAATTCCAATAAGAAACCTAAATTATTTTTAAGATACAACGGTTCACAGTTTAATCTAAGAAATGAACAATTTGGCCTTTACACGATTTGGACAATTTTACAATTTTGCAATTATTTTTGTTAATTTTACTCCAAATCTGAGAGTAATTAGCGGTATACTTTTCTCAGGATATTTTATGATCAAGTCTTTGAGTTTTCGTTAACGCTGTATGCTGGGGGATGGAACATCTTAAACATAGTGCTGTAGAAAAAATCAGCTCTAATTTGTTTTTTGTAAAAAAAATGGTATTCATTATTACGGAAAATACAAAACGCTAACGTATGGCGTTATGTTATATAGGAATGAAGTGTCGCTGCCGACACTTGAGTTTGAACTTAGATCGCCAGAGAGCAAACACAAGTAGACTACGTGATCATAGAGGAAATGCATATATGTACGAAATACCTGACTACTAACGATCGCTATTTCTAGTCTATCCTCTATACTATATGGATCTCATTTCTAGTCTATCCTCTATTACTATTCGGATCGCTATTTCGACTCCATCCTTCTACACGGACTGTTATTCTCTACTTTATTAACTATACATATATTTACTCTATTCGGAGGTTACTTTTTGAGCGAGTATTATCGAGCAAGTACCATTAGTGCGAGTGTTATTCGAAGGCGTCTGACATCAGAATTGTTCAACGGCGTTACTATAGTTGTAACTGCGATTACAAAGTCTCTACTATAACGAGCATTACGAAAGTGACAACGAGTATTCGTTAACATTACAAAACATTAGTAATTAGTGTTACTGTCTTTGAATCGAATAACTGCCTCAATCTGGTGTGATATTGAATGAAACAAGGTCCATATTTTCTAATTGGGAAATTTTCTTTTCCTAATTCTTCTTGGTAGTAATTCCAAAACTCTTGGAGCTTGGTTCCGTAAGGTCTAACCATTACGGCTAGGACTCGTCATACCACTTAAATAATAACAAAATCACTATATTCCCTCCGTATTTCATCGGCGAGAAATAAGTTCCATTCGAACAGCTTCTTCCCGCGAATCACTGCCCTAAAAAACAGATTCCCAAGAGTATGTTTGTAAATCACTATAATCTTAACCTGTTCAAGTCTAGAATTAACCATCATCTTCTCTTCCTATTCAAGAACAACCTTATAACGTAACTCCCTACCTCGAGTGGACCCCGGGTCTTGTACAAGTTGAACTTTGCTTTTAAAAAAAGGAGTACGTGGTTATCGCTGAAGCATTTGTTTCTTCAGTTCCCACCCCGATGTTTCAATTTTATTTAGATTCTGATTCGGTGCTGGCCAGTTTTCTAAATGCTGGACATCTCCATCCACAAGAAACCTTTTTGCTGCCCGTAATGTATGGTAAAGGGGTAACATGAAGCTAAAACGTTTCTCCATCTTCGTAGTCTGGAAGAAGATTAGACTGTATTTAACTAATATATTTTTCGATGTTTAGGATTCCATCGACTTTTACCAATTTTCTTCTATCATCGCTTTTGATGCAATCCCACTCATCATGTGTGCACCACCAACATTTATCCTCTTTTGGGAGTATCTTGCATTGTGCCTTTCTCCAACTGGTCCTGTTTCATACTCTCTTACACTACAATGTCACTCTATTTTGCATTCATCACTAAAAACTAATTTTTGCGATATTCCAATATCCCATATTGAAGACTTCAATGTTCTATTCCAATGTAATTTTGGTTAATGCTGATTTATTTTTGCTGCTATACACTCTTTCAATAATAATAATGTGCTACGGTTTCCTCCGATATCAAGTGTAAGAAATATATATATGTATTTATGCGTGTATGTATCTATGTGCGTACCTCTGATAGTCACTCCTTTTCGTGGTCTAGGAGTTTGCGTGGTCAAATGATTTTTAGAGCGATGCCGTCAGGAGTTCTAAACTCCTGGTGGGGCTAACCCTGACGGCAAAGTCGAAAACAAGGAGCCAGACAAAGCGCGACCAACCCCCGATATCCCCAAAGGTGGAACAAGCGGTTGATGATTACAACAGCTTTTGAAGGGGGCTACGCATGACAGACATACTACAGAAGGAGTTAGTGGCAAGTCCGTTGCAGTTTCCTAATTGTATGCTGCATGACTCATTCCATATGTGTCGCAGAGGAA
This sequence comes from Acanthosepion pharaonis, assembly GCA_903632075.3. Classification (NCBI taxonomy): domain Eukaryota; kingdom Metazoa; phylum Mollusca; class Cephalopoda; order Sepiida; family Sepiidae; genus Acanthosepion; species Acanthosepion pharaonis. The sequence goes on from CAHIKZ030001218.1 coordinate 630,453, forward strand.
GGTCATGAAATCAAGTGTGTGGGTCACTTCACAAATAAATTCACGCCATCGGGACTTTCTTCTACTCTGATTTTCTTTGACCTCCAACCAACTCTTGCAAAGCCAAACACCGATTGGGAATGGATGACAAGAGCAGGTTTTGGTGAAACTGGAAACTTCTATGTGTCTATATTTCTGAGATGAGGCATTATGTACATTATTTAAATTATTCGGACGATTGTCCTTCTCTTTGTCTCCATATATATTACAACGTTTCGGCCGTTGTACGCTCCGGCCTTCTTCAGGTGGTTGGAATGTCGAACTGAACCCTTTATTTCGTTCACTGGGGTAGACTGTTCTAGTTCCACATGCCATGTTTTAATGGATGTCAGTTATCAGTTATCTCCTGTTAATTTCCCTCTGAAAGTTGTCCATTGCCTTAACTGGGTATTGAACTCACACTCTTTGGGTCCTGTCACTGGATCTAACTAACGCCTTTAAAACATATAAACTGTGGCACATTTTCTTTACTAAATTTTCTCAAATGCGCAAGCGGGTAGACAAAATAAATACTTTTTAACATAGTATATTGGACGAGTTTAAAAATATTTTCAAGTTATTTTTATTCACCATGTAATAAGTGGTGTTATCATATGTGGCGATATCAAATTTTCTTCATCATGTAATAAGTGGTGATATCATATAATAAGTGATGATATCATATTTCTCTTCATGATGTAATAAATGGTGATATCATATGTGGTGATATATTTTTCTTCGTCATATAATAAAAGGTGATATCATATAAAAAGTGATGATATCACATTTCCTTCTTCATATAATGTGGTGATATCATATAATAAGTTGCGATATCATATTTTTCTTCATCATGTGATAAATGGGGATATCATATATAGTGATATCCTATTTTGCTTCATCATGTAATAAATGATGATATCATATGTAATGATATATTTTTTTCATTATGTAATAAATTATGATATCATATGTAGTGATATATTTTTCTTCATTATGTAGTAAATGATGATATATTTTTCTTCATCATGTAATAAGAGGTGATATCATTTAATAAGTGATGATATCACACTTTCTTTCATGATATAAGTGGTTATATCATATAATAAGTGTTAGTATCATATTATTCCTCGTATAATGAATGCATTTAATTAGAGAATTATAATAATACTGGATTCTTTAGTTTTGAGACTCCATGATGACGCGTGACGTATTATGGATACAAAAATGTAAATAGATATGAGAATACTTATTCTGCAATCATTAGTGGTTTTATGAATTGTTGACTGCTTTGACATAATATTAGATACAATTTACTTTTACTAAACAAAAAAAAAAGAAAAAAAAAAAGAAATTGAAAATCGGATGTTAGATAATTTAAACATCTTCATCGAATTTATAAATTTACATTTGTAAGTCAACAATCAGCTTATGCGCTGAATATTGCCGTCACATCTTTTCTGGTGCTTCTGCTATGTATTTAGAGAATTTAGATAATATGCAAAGAAGAATCTGCAATATTATTGATCCTAACCTGAAATCTCGGCTTCAGTCCCATTCCCACCACCGCAACGTAGTTTCTCTATGCATTTTTATAAATATTTCCATGGTAAATATTTTCTTGAGCTTCCCTAATAAGTAACTAGACTTTATGAATTTAAGCGCAGTACTAGATTAGCGGTAAGGTCTCATTATATTACAGTTGAAATAGCTAGATGTGACAGTCCCTTCTCTCGCACTTCTCGCTTGTGGAACTCTCTTCCATCTTCTTGTTTTCCAGTCAAACTTGATCTTCAAAAACTTAAATACAATTTCAATTGCTATATCGCATTTCCTTATGTTCTGATCTTTTATTGTTCTCACTCCTTAATAATATCTTCCTTTTTATCATATTCTCTCGCATTCAGGAAGCACTTGAATCTTAGTGGCTTTATCGTCTTGCATGAGGTGAAATTATTTAAACAAGTTAATTTTAGTTATATTTGAAAGATAATAGCCTAAACCTAATCCGTAAAAAATATTTAAATAACGGTTTGAGGCATTTTAAAACATTGGTAAAGTCACTATTTACTCATTCATTTATTGAACGTGTGGTATAGATGAAAAATGAAAAGAAGAAATTGAAAAATCTCTTAAAAATCCAGTATTTTTTTCCGAGAGATTTGCTTTAAAGTAAATTATCAGATTTAAAAATTAGAATTAAAAATGAAACAAAATTCTTTTGAAAAATATTCGCACTCAAAATAGTACTGGACTTCATATTTTTCGATACTTCAGATGTTTTTATTTAATAAAAAAATATAATCTTGTTTCGAAATCACACTGAAAAATTACAAGGAAATTTCTTTACAATAAATAGTGAGTGTAGATTTTTTTCTGGTCAAATCTGATAGACAGTTGTATAATACATTTTAGATGCATCAAGAGTGGTCTTTCTTTTTTTTTATTCGAACGAAAGACCTTTTGTCTTTTTTTTAAAATTTTACATTTATACGAACATTTCGCATTTTGTATATTTTAAATCGGAATCATAACGCGTATATAGTGTATTTATAGTGTTTTTTCTCTCGATCATTGCCATATATCGTTTGCATATTTTTATTTTATTAGTTTGTCATCGGTTTTAAGCGATACATATATATAAATATAATATGAAGCTTCGTTAATACTTGATATACTCCAAGATCATGTCGTCGTCTATTATATTTAACGACTTCAAATTTGTATATAGTTTAAATCAATGTTAAGGAATATTATAGTGCTTATTGTACTTTATTTTATTTTTAATTTCATTTTTGTATGTATGGGAAATATATATATATACGCCATGTTAATGGACAATTATTATCTTAATTTTGCGAATATATCTATTTAAAGTTAACATACAATAATGTTAAGAAACAGGCTAAACAATAAAATGTGATAATAGGGTTGAGTTTAAGTTTCCCCGCCAAAAGAGAAAATAGTACAAATAAAATAAAAACGGCAAATATTTAAATCATACAATAATTAAGGAAAAGGGTTAAACATAGGAAGATTAAGATTACCTCCTCGGTTATCCATTGAAACTGCAATCCACCGAAATAAGAAAAGAAGCCTGTCCCCACCGCGGGCCATTTAAAAGATATTTCGCACAGCTGATTGGTTGTTACAAACATCCAATCGGATGTGCGGAATATGTGGTCTGTCTTTCTCTTATTCTTTAAAAAGGCCAGAGTAGCTGTTAGTGTTTGATTGAGAGGGAGAATCAGGGATTTATCTCCCCTGATTGGGTCGATTTGGTGATGGGGGGTATGATGTTGAAAGACCCGAAACTCCCTGATGAACCAAATCAAAACATCACTGACGACCCCCTTGGACGCCTACTTAAAAGCGTATTTTCGAATTATATCGTCAGTGATGCCCTGTCCTCATCCCCGATTTCGGGTTTTGCATCATATCGGCTCAAGCAACAACCCCGATCTGATTCCGGACGAGTCAGGTCGCCTCCTTCAAAGCATCGTGCTACGAACATCGACATTGCAAAAAAAAAAAAAAAAAATTCCGACATGGCAAGGAATCCGACCTTATTGACATACGTCAGTCAACGACAGCCAATGAAAAAAAGTCTTTTCACACTCCCGCCCCCTATTTACTTACTGGTGTCTTTTTGCTTCATCCGGTTTCGAGTCGAGATATTTCCCCCGGAATCCATAACGAGATCAGCTGGTTTCTTTCTTCCATAGTTTAATACAATGTTTTATACGTTTTAAATACTAATCCTGTAGTAATACTAACACTTTACACTGTTTAAAAATAACGGAACGTTTATTCAAACACGAGTATCCACTAAAAATAACGTTTTAAGGAAGAAAAATGTCGGATTAAAAAATAAATAAATAAATAAATTCACTAATTGCTTAGAAATTGTTATGTTTACGTTTCGGATACAAAATCGTTCGAATATGAAGGGGGGGCTGTGATTTTCCTTAAAAATGTAAATATAACCTTGCCGAGCGCTCAAAAGCACGCTGGATCAAACGGTGGCTTTTCCGACAAAGAGAGACGCAAGTTCGAATCCTACCAGAAACCATATTATCTTTATTAGATTTTCTCGAGTGAGCAGGCCGGTAAACGTAATACACACTCCTTAAAAAGCGGGGTATCTATTCCAATATGGGTATTCACTAGATATAACGTATGAAGCAATAAACAGTGTGTCCATAAAAGCCGCTCCGTACTACCCCCACCAAATCTCCGCGACCGGGTTGGGGGAGGAGGCAGTCGTGATTGGGGGCCTGGGCAGTGCTTTGTGACTTGCTGTCTTATCAATATTTTTTACATTTATATACATTAGAAATTAAACTAAGCACGACTGACTATTAAATATGAAAATTTTCACGGTTTTCGAAGAAATTCTAGGGTGTTTTATTTAAATTCGTGAATTTCTTTTACTTATGATTAGTTTCGAACAAATCATTATATAAAATAAACTATTTTTTATCCATAATGTTGAACGTGTTAAATTATTCGACAAGAAAAATCTCTATTGAAGTTAAAAATTGCTCAAAACATTGTTGACTTTTTTAAGATCTATTATGACATGTCTCTAATTTGTATTTAGATACATTGTATTTATTTTCAGTTTTTTTGTTAAACTGTTTATCAATATTGCATATGACCTATTATTGTAGATTCCAATAAAATTTGTATTTTATATGAATATTACCTTATGTCAATTGAGCTGAGGTAGAGGGTGACCCGTTTTATAGATTCGGGGGCAGGGACACGAGACAATTGCATCGGCTCTACATAAATTAACTGTAATAAATTAATTGTATTCCATTGTAGTTAAGATCCATCAATAGATTTCGTTAAAGGGTTAAAAAAATATTATTAAAGTTTGAATTTGTATATAGTTTGTTCTTTTTTAATTTACTTTCGTCTGTATTTTTAGGTAGATGTTAAAATGGCTTATTATTAATTCACTTTCGTCTGTATTTTAAGGTAGATGTTAAAATGGCTTATTATTAATTCACTTTCGTCTGTATTTTTAGGTAGATGTTAAAAGGGTTTATTATTAATTCACTTTCGTCTGTATTTTTAGGTAGATGTTAAAAGGGTTTATTATTAATTCACTTTCGTCTGTATTTTTAGGTAGATGTTAAAAGGGCTTATTATTGACTCCTGACTTTTGCTGAAAATGACAACACCGCATTAAAAAGTGCAATGTGTGTCCCGGTTCATAGAGAACAAATCGGACGCACAAGCCCAGCGCCATTATAATAAAGAGTATTAAAAATCAACACTGAGACGTGCTAGCAACCATATTTGGCACAAGACGTTTATGAAAAAAGAAAGCATCGTGCAAAAAAAAAAAAGAAGAGAAACTGACTATCGTCTACATACGTTGCGTGCAACCAATGGAGTCCAAGTGAGATTGTTCTGATTTGTTTATTTATCATTTCCAATCAACGTTGTAGAGTTTACTTCATGTTTTCATTTTTTATGAATTTTGAAAACTGCCCAGATAATTTACCCACAGCACACACACACACACACACACACACACACACACACACACACACACACACACACACACACACACACACACACACACACATATATATTTATATATATATATTAAGACATTTTTATGTTTATACAATCTTTTTTATAGATAAAAATATTTAAGTAAATGCTCTGTTTATAATAAACAGTATTAACAACATTTACTGGCTTGAATGTCCGAGAAATTTTCGTAGAAAATATGTGTCCTTCGAACCTGTATCCTATACAGAACCATCATATAGCCTGACGTGCTTTTACCGATTTCGCCATAGAGGAGCGTTTCGGTTAACAAGGTCGATTTTACTGTTTTTAAACTACAATTTTCCATGATTTCCTCACGTACATTCATATCTGCTCGATGCGTATACAAATGTAAACAAATGCTGGAGGACGCATATTTTCTGTGAAAATTTCTCGGACATTCACGCCGGTAAATATTGTTAATACTGTTTACTATAAAAACTATTTAAATATTCGTATCTATAAAAAAGAATGTATAAACATAAAAATGTCTTAAAATAATTGTCGGACTTTGTGCATTTCATAATGTGTGACGTCATTTGTTTACATTTGGATTTAGTAGCATTATTGCCTTGCTTGGTGTGATACCGATTTATATTCCAGTGTAAAATCGTGTAAAAGCAAAATTTTCCAATTGTTAGATTAAGCTTTCAAATCTTATATCTTAGAAATGATTAAAGATACTGGAATTCTCCGGGGTTTTTATAACACTACTAGACTCTACTTTGAGTAATAAGAATGTATAATTACTCTCCAAGCTTAATGAAAGAATCGTGATGAAATCGATCATAAACTATAATGAAATGTTCATCATCAATTAATCATAACTAAGGATCAGAAGGTCATGAAAGATTGAAATGATGTTCATATATATATATATATATATATATATATTCCAGGATAATTTTCCAACTTATTCAAGATGATCTTCGCCCTCTCTAACCTTCTAACTTTCTGCCCCGGGGTAACAAGGTGCCTCCTTATGGTTCACGTACGATTTCATTTTCAAGTTTTTTTTTTCACTGCTCATTGGACTGTCATAGTTGAAACTCCTCTCTCACGTGCCAAACGTCTTATGGATTGAGTTGGATCTTTTCTAATTGTTCTCCTTATCTCTAATTTGAAATGATGATCCCTCTTACTGTTGTGAATTCTTGATCCTGTTTTCCTCACTACTGTTATATTTGTTCACCGTTTTCTTGATGGTTTTATGGGATCGATAATTATGCTGTTACACGAATTGGAAAATTTTACTGTTAGAAATGAGCTCGGGATTAGCGCGTACGGTAGAGGTTATCGGTGCTGAAAGTTAAAGTATGGTATTGTGTCCTCTATCTTTGAAATGAATTTATTAATACTATATATATATATATATATATATATATATATATATATATATATATATAATAATAATTTATTCGAAAATTATAGCATAAAATGTTATAAAATCACTACAAAAATAGCCATTTTGTTTCAACACTTCTGGTATCACTTGAGAAGACACCAATGGCTATTTTTGTAGTGATTTGATAATATTTTTATGTTGTAATTTTCGAATAAATGATTATATTTGCTCTACTCAGTATTGAGCACTCTTTTAAGAATAGTATTTATTGGTTATTGGAATTTATTCTGTATACACTAATCCTTCACTTGTATATATATATATATATTAGGGTAGGTCGATTTTGGAACTGTAAAAAGAATAACTCGAGGAAAGTTGCAAAATAACGTCAAAAATTACCACAAAAAATATCTTTCTTCAAAACTTCGTATTTAGTTGAGCAATCGAACTTAAAGACAAAATAAATTGCGAATTTTATCATCATAACGGTGTCACCGGAGACATGTGTATGTTAAATTAAAACCGAGTCTTAACGAAAAGAAAAAAAGAAAATAACGCTTAATAATGAATATTTTTGAGTTTATTATCTATTCTCTTATTAAATTAAATGAAATTACTATAAATAAAAAATAAAACACACTAAAATATTTAGTTTAAAATACAAAAAACTACTCATGAACGGCGTCGTTTTTACGGGATATTTTTTCGGTATTTACCGGTAGTAATTACCTCCTTTTGTATGTTCGTTTTATTTTTGTTTACGCTTTTAACTAGCGCAAATATCTATTTTATTTTTCATCAAAATATACTTAACTATTTAAAAAAAATACAACTTTTATAATTATTGTAATTTGTTTATATTTTGAAAATTAATGTTTTATTAAAAAGCCTGTTTACAAGCTAATCCCGGAACTAACTCTAATTTTATATAAACATTACTTTTTTAATTTAATAATGCATTTCAAGCTTTATTTTCCAATTTATTTTGAAAAATATTTTTGTATAATTTCTGATAATACATATATTTTCTTTGTCAGATATTTTAATAAAAATGGCAGGAAAAACATCCCTATTAAGATACCGTGAAATTTTGATAAGGCTATATAGCGGCTAGCCTTATCAAAATTCCACGGTATGCTGTTGAGTTGATCAGGGGTGATGTATCTTACAATCTTGGAGCCAGCCTTGCCAATGCATTGCTCTTGGATTTGAGGGCTATGGGCTTTCTCATCCCCAATATTAATATAAAAAGATATTTATATAGATAAATGTAAAATTGATAGAGCAATGGTTAAAGTGAAAAAAGTGATGTTTTGCATGAGTTCAACAGTGCGAGCACTATCAAGGCTATCCTTGTTGACAAACTCTAATGCCAATTCAGGCTGTGAAGGTGGATTTGCTGCACCTCTAGAAAGAAAACTTAACAGATCTTCATACTATTGGTTGCTCCTTGCACCAAAATAAACTTCCATTTAGAGCTCTTTTTAAACATGTAGATGGTACCACAAAATAGCCCTGCCACATTCAATGGTCCACTTGGAAGATTATGTGCAAATAATTACCATAATTTACCCTAAATATCATTTTCAGCTGTTGGCAGTCCTCTGGATTCTATTTTTAAAATTGAAAATGCAGATACCCTTAGTTGTGACCAAAGACTCCTTTATGAATATACAGTGGGTATTTGTAGAGGTAAGGTGGACTTTAGATTTGCATCATGGAAAATTGGTCCATTAAACCAGTCAAGGTGGTTAACTTTAGGCATCAGTCTGATGTGCTTATGGATTCATGGTGCACACCCACGAAATATTTCAAACAAACTCCACAGTTTAATAAATTTTATTGTGAATGTGTATGCCATTTGCCAGTTCCAAAATAAAAGAAATAACAAGTTCCACAATAAGCAAATGTATATTTTCAATATGATCCAAAGGATTAGGAAGCAACCATATGAAATTCAACAGATCACATTGAAAAATATACAATACAATGCTTTCGCCTTACTGCCTGAAAATATCTTATATTCAATGTTCAAATCTGATGAACTGGAAGTGAGGGAAGAAGCTATAAAAAGAATTTGGGCCATTAGGTTAGTAAATATTTATTCATATAAAAGTGACTAAATTATTTATACCGATTTATGGAATCATTTTAAGTATTTTATCTAATTTCAACATAAATATTAAAGCAGTACAGAGTGCAATTTTTTAAAAAATAAATCAAATTAATTTTTATATTCTTTCAAGAGTGGGGAAACAAACCAAAAAAAAATTAAAAAGAATCACAACTATCAATTTTAAAGCTATGCGCTGGAGACAGTTAAAAGATCTGTCATTAAGTGGAATTTGTGAACGACCACTCACAGAAGAATTTTCTGAAAATGAACTTCGGGAATAATTATTAAATGGTACGAAACTTGACTTGCCAGATTTGCCCTCCCATTCTCAAGACGTGGAACGGGCAGTCAAGTTAACAACAGAAGCTTCCCAATCTGTCTATGGCTTTGAAGCAAGGCACCAGCGCATAATATCAAAAGCTTTGTGTCAGAAATTGTGACCATCAATTTCATCTGAGGCTTCTTATATGGAGCTATTTGACTCTATATATTAAGCCCAATTAAACTATTCTTTATTTTTTCATATTTGTTTGTTTGTTGTATTTTCATTCAAACTAGAAAAAAAATCAATTTTTTAATGTATTCAACTAATACTGCTTAATTCATGAGGTAAAAAATAGCATTTTTAAAATCATCAGTGATAGGGGAGGGGCAAATTTTCAATTTGAAGTTTATTTATAATTTCTACATTTTATTTCATTTTTAAAAAACAAAATAACAACATTCCCTGATTTAAATAGTGAAATTGTTTGTTTTTTTTATCAATATTTAGTCTAAATCTTGCAAAATCGTGGATTTTCAGTGCTTTTTTGTCTACGATCTTTGATGCCAAATGCTCAAAAAAAAATCGTTGAAGTGACAAATCTAATTTTTGTATCAGTACTTAACTGGTCTATACACAACTTTCCGTACATTATTCTTTTGATATTTTAAAAAAAAGACAAAAAATCGACCTACCCTAATATATATATATATATATATATATATATATATATATATATATATATATATATATATATATATATCAGCCCATACTGATTGGGTATCGACTTGTGTCCCTTCCGTCAGCTACAACTTTTTTTTTCATCTTCCGAAATGCACACCATAAGACTCTTTTTGGTAATTTATTGTCCAATCGCGGATGACTCTTCCATAAAAAGGAAGGAAACACAGCCACAATTTCTATCTGATCAAGAATATGGCGGCCTGCTTGGTTTGAAGTGGTAAGTACAGATTTGATTCCCACCCACGAGACATATACACATACTCAAACGTACTCAAACATCACATTCTGCTCACAATATCCCATATATATATATATATATATATATATATATATATATATATATATATATATATATATATATATATATATATATATATATATATATATATATATATATATTCAAATATAGAATATAGAATGAAAAAATATACGGAAAAACAAACAAAAATCCTAATATGCAATTATGCTGTTTTAATGTTAATATAATGTCAACGCCGGACGTTAATATGTGCACTTTGACATTCTTTCCTTTTAGTGATGAAACGACCCAAGCCACAACAGGTGTTACTGTAATGATTTTTGTTGGGACTAATTTTTTATGGGGTAGCGATGCCAACCACAACAACATCTGCCCTTCTATTGTACCGGATGCTGTAAGACGGAGGTGGGGAAGTAATGGATTCGTACTCGTATGGATTGCCAAGGTTATTTGTGAGAAAGTGAACGCAACGAACTCGGCCTGAATTTGAACTCGGCACGCCGATTTAACTTTCAGCGCCGATAACCTGTACGGTACGCGTTCGTCGCGAGCTCATTTAAATAGTCAACATTTTTAAGGGAGTTTGATTCTCGTCAGTCGAAAAGCTGACGCAACTCCGAGTCCTTGTGGGAGAAGAATTCTTTCCCACCCTACAACCTTTCTCTTACAAGCAGGATGTGGCGATTCTCTCAATATTCTCTCGCTACTGTCATGGACAATGCTCGGACGAACTGCATCTGGTTACATCAGGTCTCTCCTTCACGGCCAGGACCCGACATAGCGTTTACATATTAGCAAACCATCAGTATTTCATCCGTATTCCATGGGCGTGAAGTAAGTTCCACTCAAACAGCTTCTTCCCACGAACCACTGAAATTTTACTGTAAAAAAAAACAAACAAAAAACAAACAAAAAAACAATATGCGTATATCCGCGAACAGATCGACGTAGTGTAATGGTTAACGAGCTTGTCTTGTTCGATCAGTTACGCCTGTACAGTGAATTCGATCTCCACTGTGTGTTCCACACTTGCCGCCTTGCGCAACGTCTAAAAATCATTTTTGGACACTTCGACGTGGTATAATTGTTAGCAAGCTTATCATACATTGCACTTGAGTTGTGAGTTCGATCCTCTCTAGTTGCTCCTTACTTTCGTCTTTGTGCCGTATCGAAGCTGCGCTTAGGAAATTGCTATTTATATATATATATAAATAGCAATCTTCCATGATTCTCTCACATACATTCATATCTGCTCGATGCGTATCCAAATGTAAACAAATGACGTCACACATTATGAAATAGACAAAGTCCGACAATTATTTTAAGACATTTTTATGGTTATACATTCTTTTTTATAGATACAAATATTTAAGTAAATGCTCTGTTTGTATCAAACAGTATTAACAACATTTACTGGCCTGAATATCCGAGAAATTGTCATAGAAAATATTCATCCTCCGACAGGAATTGAACCTGTGTCCAATACGGAACCGTCATATAGCCTGACATGCTTTCACCGATTTCGCCACAGAGGAGAGTTTCGGTTAGCAAGGTCGATTTTACTGATTTTAAACTACAAACTTTCTCACGTACATTCATATCTGCTTGATGCGTATCCAAATGTAAACAAATGACGTCACACATTATGAAATATATACATCTTTATTATAAGCTGATCGTATTCAGATCAAACAACCTTTCTTTTTGTTTACTCTGATTTGAAAAATATAGTAACCCTCTACCTCGAGTGGCTCCCGAGTCTTGTTCAGGGTGAACCTTTCTGTGAAAAAAAAATACAAGAAACAAAAATTAAAAACTCAGTTTTCTTATCCCCGTTCGGCCTTCTACCAGACAAACTCAACCATAAATAGATCCGCATTGGCTTGTTTCGTGTAGGCGTAAGTGTCACTGTTGCTTTTACGTCATTTTCTGTTTTTCATGAGCCTCGCTTATTTGAATATCGCTCTACCTCTCACCATAGAGGAAGGTATAATTCGTTATGACGTCATTTCATATTTAGAACAGCCTTTAAAACTTTAATTTTTCTTTCATGGCTTAAACTCTGCGTCTACGTTGTTAATATACGTTTTTTCTTGCTTTTCTGTTTTTAAATACTTAGTATAAACATGTGAAGAAAAATAATAAATAATTTTGCTGTTTCATCGGAAAAGACAGGAATAAAGGACGGGCTCGTGACGGTGCGGTTTCGGTCGACATTAAAATATTCTTATTATTTTAATAGGCGAGCAATAAACGACATTTTACGGTAGGATTGATGGATTGACGCGAAGGCAAGAGCAGGTGTTGTCGTAGACTTGGTAATTTACTAAAGATTAGTCGGAAATAATCTTGAGATATTATGACAGCGAAAGCCATTAAAATATTATGACTCTTATAAATAAAACGGCAACAAAACAATGAGTCAGCAAATTAGCTGGTCGAAATATAAGCGCAGACATCTTTAATGATAGTGTCGAAGATCGCTTGAAAGGTTAGGACTTCCGGACAAAACGACTAAATTGTAGAGAGGGACAACTACACTTCTATTTCGATGTAAACATTATTTTAATTTCTTTTTAATAATTTCAATACAAGGAAGGCGATAATGCCACTAAGACGCAGGAAGTTACTAGGAGTGAAAGAGAATAATGGAAAGGCATCAGTTGCAGGAACCGGAAACCTAATCAGGAGTAGAGATTTATCCCTTGTTTACTGTTCCTGAACAGGAAACAAGGGATAAATCTTTACTCCTGTTGAAAAGACGGGGAGGGTGTAGGAACCCGTGTGATAGGCGAACCTATCTACTCCCATTAATCACTTTTTTCCTTTAAAAATACATTTGGACGCGTTACAATTCCGCACACACACACACACACACACACACACACACACACACACACACACACACACATATATATATATATATATATATATATATATATATATATATAAAGTTGTAGCTTCTGTCTGTCAGTCTGTTATCGAACTCCTACGAGGTTTTTGAAGATAGACCCCCCCAATAACCATATTCTGAAACAAGGGTACTTGGATAAGTACATTTCATATTGAACAGATGGTTTCTTGGGTGGCACAAACCCCGCACTGAATTTTTTTCCCCTTTGATTTAAATTAAATTTGAATTTGAAAAAGGCTCCTAGGATATTTAGATAAGTATATTTCATTTTGATTAAAGCAGATCCTGGGGTGCGGGACACATGAAAATTTGTTTCCCCTTTGATTTAACTTAAATTTGAATTTGAGCAAGTGAATGACTCCTATCCAAAATAGGAGAAAGCCAGAACATAGAGGTCATATCGGCAATCTCAAAATGAGACAATATGGATTTCAGATTGAGCAAGAAATCACCAATCAGTGGGTAGTGTCTTAAAATACATATTTGTTGCAACAGTTCAGCTGTCATATCAATGTTTAAATCTGCTCATCAATTCATTCAATTAAGTATTGCATAAAATACATATCAAAGGGGTCAGATCATGCTGTTTTTGCACCCCACCACTGAGAATATTTTCCCTTTCATTTAATTTTAATTAAAATTTGAACAAGGGAATGACTCCTATCCAAAGTATAGAAGGAGAAAACCAGAAGATGGAGGACACATCGGAAAGATCATTGAGTAATAGTGAAATTCAACATTTTTCGCCACAACTTACTACAAAATCAATCATAATTTTATCACAAAAAATGTGTGACACGCAGCAAGGCGTGGGTAATTTATATATATATATATATATATATATATATATATATGTTTAGTTGGATTGATGCGAGTTTGTGATCATAGATTTCACGCTATTTGCGATCGTCAGACGAACTTTCCAATAAGTACCACATATATAATATATATATATATATAAAATTTATATATATAAATATATATATATATATATATATATATATATATATATATATATATATTATATATATATATATATATATATATATATATATATATATATATATATATATATATATATATATACTTACACACACACATATTCACTTTAATAAATGTTATTTACATTAAACATATGAACACTAGAGTTTTGTTACTTTAACAATTTAATTAAATTTTACTAATTTAATCTCATTTTTATTTTATATAAATAAGCCAGAAGATGGAGGTCACATTTATTTTAAGCTTTTCGTATCCTGCGTTGTTTAGAAAGAATATATGATTAAGTTGCCTGGCTTTATCTTAATCACTGAGAATTCGTAGATCATGAAGTATACGATGAATCATTGACAGCAAAAGTATTAAACACTATTCTTACAAAATAACAGTCCAGTAAATAAAGTGTTTATCATCTTTGCTGTCATTTCTCGAGTAGAAAGAAGTAGAATTATTTCTACTTGATTAATGTGACGAGAGGAAATGAAAGAAATGCCCGGATAATGCAACTTTGTTTTCAAAATTTGTTATTAGGATGACTAGTCGTTAATTTTCCTGTTCGCTTGTTCACAGATATTTTTATGAATAAAAATAAATGTTTTTTTTCATGGTTATTTCTTCATGATAATTGTAAATAATAAATATTGCCTTGTAGACGGTTCACATATTTTGATAAACATTTAGTTGTATTCATATGCAAATCCCCACCATATAAATAGCAGAGACGGATATGCAATGTAATTGGCCTTGATCTGGTATCTCGTTTACAGTCGTTCACCCACAGACGAGCCGACGTTTCCCCCTGTCTTTTCTACAAATAATTTCACGTTAACTGCTCCGACGAGCTACTTTCACTATTTCCTAAATTGCATGAATTTAAACGTGCTACTAGGTTGGCATCTCAGTCCCACCCTTTCAATGTCGAAACGGTTAAATATAGCCGTCTCTTCTATTCCAATATCTTTATGTCTCGCACTTCCCGTTTGTCGAACTCCCTTCCCCTTAGTTGTTTCCCCTGATAGCTATAATCTCCAACTATTCAAATGCAATGTCAATCGATATCTTCAGATGCCTTGATCTAATTCCCCGACCTTCTCTTCATCCTTTCCTCTATCACCCCCCTCTTTACTCTTGCTCCCATTCTCTGTAACCCCTTGCTTGCTAGTGGTACTCCCGTCTTGCTTGGGGTGAAATACTTAAAAAAAGAAAGAAAATAAGTTGATACAGCTAGAGGCTAAATTAGTCCTAACCTTTGGTTGGGATTGATGTTCATTGAATATTAGACAACAGGAGGGGCTTTAAACTTAGGCTGGATTTATTGCCCAGTTCTTGAGGCGTCTCCAAAAGGGAAAGTGTTGAGGGGGTTTGAGAATTTTTGCGTGGTATGGCCGTTAAGTTCACTTTAAACGTCGACCTGGTGTCACATCCGGTTGCGACGTGAGCGCTCTGGTAGTTACCACTAATCCTAACCTGTGCTTGGGATTTTTATTCTTTGAATATTAGCCCAAGTACCAGATATGAATGTATGAACTGAAACCATGGAAAATTGTGGACATGGAAGACAGTAAAATCGACTTTGCTAGCCAAAACGCTCTTCTGTGGCTCAATCGGTAAAAGCACATCAGGCTATATGACGGTCCCGTATAGGATACAGGTTCGATTCCTGTCTATAACAAGAACGTATAAACATAAAAAATGTCACAAAAAAATTGTCGGACTTTGTCCGTTTCATTATAAGTTTATAAAAATGACTGTGAACAAGAAATATATATACAGTGTAACCCGGATATAAGAGAGTTGTCGGGACCGGAGAAGTCTCTTATATCCGGGTTTCTCTTATATCCGGGTTTGGTCTATTTTATATACATTAACACAGGCTCTAATTTGGGACCAGAGAAAATCTCTCTTATATCCGGGTTTCTCTTATATCCGTGTCTCTTATATCCGGGTTACACTGTAATACTATTTATTTATTAGATTGTTTGTGTCGAACAATAATTTTATATTTACAACATTTTGAGGTTTTATAAAATTTATATGTTTATAAAATTATGAATAACAAAATTTGGTTTCATAGTTATTTATAAAATGGTAAATAATAAATATTACATTGTACTTGGTTCACATATTTTTATGAACTTGCAACTAAACATTGCTTTAAGAGTGAAGGTAGTACAAAATAGTAGCGGTATCAAGGGAAAGTTGTCCTTTTAACACACCCCGATCACGAAGATGAAACATTGCCTCACATTCATTACAAACTTAGAACCGTTAACAGTATATAAACGCTTCAGTGTTTACTTCACGACTTTCTACCTTCTTTCGAAAGCGCTCAGAACGTTATATATATATATATATATATATATATTTAATAAATTCCTGTATCACAAGATATCAAAACGCTTTATTCGACACTAGGGAAAAACCCTACCAAATTTTCTCCAGACATCCCCTTTTCGTTATATTTAGAATCACAGGATCAACCCAACTTCCTACATTGAGGGGCTTGATTAAGGGAGTCATGGTGGAATTAGTATATCGGTGTTCTATCGGGATTTTACTTACTCCCTCATCACTGACACCCCCCAACCTATTACGATGAATGACTAATGAATTCAGAGTATCGTTTTGTAAAAGATCTCCTTTGTGTTCATATAAGCTTTTATTTAAATTCAACAATGTTTCACCGATGTATTTTACTGGACATAATTTACAATCTGTAAATCCCTGATACAGATTGAATGCTGTTATTTTGTCGTGAGTCAATTAAACCTGTAATTGTTTTTTAAGTAGTTGTTGCAAATTTTATATTAACTTTAGATAAAATCTTTTCAAATTTAGTGCTTATTGAGTTGGTAATTACAACCTGGTTTCATCCAGGTTATTTGTGTAAGTTTCTGCTGTTTTAGGCGGGATTTTGTAACTCTCCACTCTTTCATCGAGTAGTCTCAACGAGAAAATAACTTATATTTTTATATATATATATATATATATATATATATATATATATATATATATATATATATATACACATTATTATATTTAAATACATTTGAATATGCTTTTATATGTGTTTATTGTTATTTTAGTGTTTTGACATTTCTAATATTTATAACGGCCGTCATAAACTCGAGTAAAACGACGTAAAGTGAGTTTTATTTTTCCATATAATATTTAAGAAAAACCGACGTATCTTCGAAAAGGACTTGAAACGACTTAAGTCGAGGTATCATTGCAGTAGGGTAGCCTGGGCTCTGTAGCTTTGAATGACAGCCAATCTTAGAAAAGAACCACTCTTGATTCAATATTGTGAAGATAATGGGAAACCACTCTACTATACAATGGTTGGCTGAAAAGTCCATAGGCTGACCAATATATACATGTAAGTAGACACACCAATTGGTAGACTAAAATACAAGTGTACCAGCCATTGGTATTCTGATACATTTGTATATCTTTTAATCTACTAACTGGTGTGCCTACTTATATCTATATCTTCATCAGCCTACACTTGTATTTTCAAAGAATTCATGGCAATTCAAAAATAAAGAAAATAAATCTATGGAGAGTAATGATTATCTACATCCTGAAGAGATACGGTTAACATTTTGAAGGAAGAGATATTTTGTTTTTGATGATTTTATGATATATATATATATATATATATATATATATATATATATATATATATATATATATATATATATATATATATCTCATCATCATCACATATAATATTATTTTTAAATGTATTTAAATAGATTTTTATATGTGTTTATTGTTATTTTAGTATTTTGACGTTTCTAAATATTTCTAACGGCCGACGTAAACTCGAGTAAAACGACGTAAAGTGAGTTTTATTTTTCCATACAATATTTAAGAAAAACCGACGTATCTTCGAAAATGAATTAATTCGAAAATACTTAAGGCGAGGTATCAGTGTATAACAAAAGAAGTATCTATTGGTAGGCTTCGAATGTCTATTACTGTATTTTTCGTGTAATAAGGCGCATTTTACGATCCGTTAGTACTCACAGTGAGTAGTTTCAGTTAGTCGTCTCAGCGAGTAGTTACAGTAAGATGTCTTAGTACTCACAGCGAGCAGTCTCAGCGAGTCGTTTCAGCAACTAGTCTCCACAAGTTGTCTCAGCGAGTAGACTCATCGAGAAGTTTCAGCGTGTAGTCTCAACGAGAAGTCTCAGTGAGTGGACTCATCGAGAAGACTCAACGAGAATTCTCAGTGACTGGACTCATCGAGTAGAGTCAACGAGAAGTCTCGGTGGGTGGACTCCTCGAATATTCTCAACGAGAAGTCTCAGTGAGTATTTTCAACGAGAAGTCTCACTCAGTGGATTCATCGAGTATTCTCAACGAGAGGTTTCAGTGAGTGGACTCATCGAGTGGACTCAACAAGAAGTCTCAGTGAATGGACTCATCGAGTATTCTCAACGAGAAGTCAAAGTGAGTGGTCTCATTGAGAAGTCTTAGTGAGTGGACTCATCGAGTAGTCTCAACGAGAAGTCTCAGTGAGTGGAGTCATCGAGTATTCACAACGAGAAGTCTCGGTGAGTGGTCTCATCGAGTAGACTCAAAGAGAAGTCTCAGTGAGTGGACTCATCGAGTAATGTCAACCAGAAGTCTCAGTGACTGGTCTCATCGAGTAGCCTCAACGAGAAGTCTCAGTGAGTGGACTCATTGAGAAGTCTCAGTGAGTGGACTCATTGAGAAGTCTCAGTAAGTGGACTCATTGAGTAGAACCAACGAGAAGTATCGGTGAGTGGATTCATCGAGTAGACTCGAAGGGAAGTCTCAGTGAGTGGACTAATCGAGTATTCTCAACGAGAAGTCTCAGTGAGAGGACTCATCGAGTATTCTCAACGGGAAGTCACTGTGAGTGGTCTCATTGAGAAGTCTCAGTGAGTGGACTCATCGGTAGACTCAACGAGAAGTCTCGGTGAGTGGATTCAATGAGTAGACTCAACGAGAAGTCTCAGTGAGTGGACTCATCGAGTAGACTCAACGAGAAGTCTCAGTGAGTGCACTCATCGAGTAGACTCAACGAGAAGTCTCAGTGAGTGGATTCAATGAGTAGACTCAACGAGAAGTCTCTGTGAGTGGACTCATCAAGTAGACTCAACGAGAAGTCTCAGTGAGTGCACTCATCGAGTAGAATCAACGAGAAGTCTCAGTGAGTGGACTCACCCAGTAGTCTCAACAAGATGTCTCAGTGAGTGGAGTCATTGAGTAGACTCAACGATAAGTCTCAGTGAGGGGACTCATCGAGTAGAATCAATGATAAGTCTCAGTGAGTGGACTCATCGAGTATTATCAGTGAGAAGTCTCAGTGAGTGGACTCATCGAGTATTCTCAACGAAAAGTTTAAGCGTATAGTTTCAGCGAGAAGTCTCAGAGAGAATCCATTAGAGTACTCTCATCGAGTAGTCCCAGCCAGTAATTTCAGCGACTAGGCTCAGTTAGTAGTCTTAGCAAGTTTTCTCAGTAAGTAGTCTCAGGCGAGTAGCTTCAGCGAGTAAAGTTGTGTCAATGTGTAGTCTCAGTTAGTAGTCACATCGAGTAATTTCAACGCGTAATCTCAGTTACTAGTTTCAGTGTGTGTTTTCGTTTAGTAGTCTCAGGTAGTAGTCTCAGTTATTAGTCTCAGTTAGTAGTCATACTAAGTAGTCTTAGCGAGTATTCACGGTAGTCTTATGTGAGTAGTGACAGCGAGTCGTCTCAGCGAGTAGTTTCAGCAAGTATCCTTAGTTAGTAGTCTCAGGGAGTAGTCTCAATGAGAAGTCTTAGCGAGTAGACTCAGTAGTCTTAGCAAGTAGACTCAGAAGTCTCAGCGAGTAATTTCAGTCAGTCGTCTCAATGAATAGTCTCAGCGAGTAGTTTCAACGCGTAATCTCAGTGACTAGTCTCGGCGAGTAGCCTCAGCTAGTAATCTCAGTGAGTAGTTCTCTCCGAGTTGCCTCAGTGACTAGTCTTAGCAAGTAGTTCAGTTAGCTTTCTCAGTGAGTAGTGTCAATGAGTAGTTCTTTTCGTGTTGCTTCAGTTAGTCGTCTCTGCGAGTAGTCTCAATGAGTAGTGGAATGTTATCGCAATACTTAATACGATTTAATTTCCGTTAGTGTCTTCGAAATAGCGGTCAACCCCCTGATTTCGTAACTGTATCGTTTACATAAAAGCTTACTTCGTTTTAGATAAAAAAAAAAAACAATATTTAATTACAAGTAAAACAGACGATTGTCATTTACGTCCAACCTCTGCAATCAGGTCGACGTTTTCTATTAACCTCTTTTAAATGTTAAAAGTTGAGCGTTTTTCATTCCTGCTACCGGGTGATGAATAGCCAACGACACGTCCGATGACATCCGTCGTTCCTATTACTGTCATTACTGCTTGTTTCTGGTGATAGTTACGAGGATAATTAATGACCGGAGGTGACGTCATCAGTCGCCATTTTTCCTTTCGCCACTTTTGTTACTTTGTAAAGTTTACTGTTCTTGCTGTAGTTAACATTCATATCTGTGGTTGGAATTTTGCTTTTGGTTAAAACCAAAAAAAAAAAATAACAAACGAAAATAGAAAAAAAAATGGATAAGAAAAAAATTAACAGGTTTCTAAGATAAATCAACCCAGATTCTGATATTTAGATTTTAATATGCCGACTCAAAGAAAGGAATGTTCGTTATCTACACACACACAGACACAGATATATATATATATATATATATATATATATATATATATATATATATATATATATAAAACAGAGGATGTCTGTGTATCTGTGTGTCTGTCTTTGTGTGATATCTTTTCACTCGAGATCCATCCAACCGATTTTAACTTGGCGCATACATTGTACAATGTAAGAGATAGGTTCTTAGCGTAATAATCGATAATTTAAAAAAATCAATAATCGATAAAGTCGATCAAAAATCGATAAATTAACCTTTTTCTCTCCGATTTCGTTCAAAGTCGGTATGTAGGTTACTTACATCATGACGAGCTCAACGATAACTCATTTTTATTTCTACGACACTGCGTTTAGCGAAAAACCGCGGATAAACGAAAAATCGATTTCAACAGAAATCGATTTCAACACAAATTTTAAACTAAAAATTATTTTCAAGCAATCTAATACAAACCTCTCTGGATTGTATCCAACAGTTATTTTACTTGATAACTGAATCCACCTATATAGTGAAAACCAGCGTAAATAGCGAAAGATGGCGATTTTTAGTGTTTTCTTTCCTATTCTTCGTTGATCTTTCAACCAATTTTAATCAAACTTAACAATTGCTTTATAAATATATCCTCTTTCATATCCCTGGTAGCACACTGACAAATTGAATTTCAAAAACTCCAAAATAATTGTGGTCTGAAGTAGGTCTTGTTGTTGCCTGTTTTACCCCTTCATGTCCTCGGCTAACTTCGATTGAATAAATACAGACTACTTTTGTTATATCAGTAACTGCATTAATTCAAAATGTCTTTTAATAAAAGTACTTTAAGGCTATACTGAGCGAGCCTCCTGCTTCGTAAGCGCAAACTCGTCAATCGGGTCATCTCGTACAGAACACCTAATTAACACATGATATAATGCTCTTAGAGAAAACGCCTGGACGTTGGAGAAAACATCCGACGCCCGTAAGAGTTCCCCACAAGAAGGAGAACAACAACCTTACTAATGCCATTAGTGTGGTATACAGAAGTGGAAAAACGGAGAGTCGGTAAAGGAGAATAAGGTAGCTGTGCGTGGCACATATTTCCGCCCTCTCCTTTAAGGAAAGATTCCTTCTGGACCACAGACAAACTGCGACCTCGACCTTCTCTTGTACCTCCGACCAATTCATACCCAACTGGAGATCGGGACTGAACCAGACGCCGAGTATCTTGACCGGCCCGTCTGTCCTAAGGAAAGGTGCGGCTAGAGAAACACCCTTCCTCGCATCCAACTGCAACCCAACATACTTATCGCCGTTGATCTTGCCGCCCCATCGTCACTGTCTTGTACCTTCTGATTTCTTTGCTGACTTCTTCAATCTTGGCTCTGCTCGACACAATAAACGAAACGTCGTCAGCATCGGCAGAATACCCGGCCGAGGTGATAGCACTAGTTAGAGAAATTCCGCGTAGGACCGGATTCGTCTTGCGAAGGAAAGGTTCCAATAGAAGAAATTAAAGCACAGGCTAAAGCGGACAACCTTGACGAATGGAGTTCCGTAGCGAAGAGCAATATTTATTCTGTTATGTACACAGAAATGTGGCGGAAGGCCGAAGTGGGGGATTAGGGAAAGGACGGTCTTGTTCTGTCTTAATGCTAACTTAGCTATCCACAAACACTGACCCAAACGTACCAACAATATTCCTTACACCAAAACAACACATTCATACATACCTTTTTTTACTACATCCACCATAATACCTTGTCTCTATGAAAATACCATCTAGTCCCCATATTTACAATTCATTGAGTGTCGGGGAGAGGAATAAAAACAAAACTATTTACAAGAAACTAAAGAAAATAATATTAGTAATAAAAGCCCTACAATCACTAAATGTGGCAGAAATATCAGTTAACTGGCCGAAATCAATGCGGGACTATAAAACGTTCATTAATCCCAGGCACTGACACTGACACGCACTCATTCAAACACAACAAATACGAAAACATTCACGCGAAACGAAAGGCGCCCCGCAGCCATTAGCGAACTAACGTCACTGACCACCTGACGAGGGAGGGGATGGGGAATTAAACTTAAAGAAAAATAGGAACAGAAATAAGGGGGGGGGCAATGAGCATACATACCCTAGCTAAGTTAACTGAAAGAAAAAGGAAACTAAGGCATCAAAACTAAACCTAACCTAGTCTAATTTCGGGATGGGTTGCACAAGTTCAACCCAGGAAGAGCAATATCCTGATGCCTAACCGGCATCAATGTGCCACTCAAAGTCAGCTCCTTTCACACGACACAAGCGCGAAAGATTCACCCACCTTTTGCTGAATTCTGATGAAGTGAGCCGCCGCCTTTCCGTCCTAATCTTGACTTTAAGCTGATGCTTAAAGTACAAGATCAGTTGGGAAGAAGTGAACTACTCGCCTCCATAGAATCCCTTCTGACGTGTCGTCCAAATCACGACTCTCATAGCACCTAGCAAGCAGTGGAACACATTGTTCCGTAGCGAAGATCCCAATCGAACAATTACCATGAAAGAATTTATAGAAAGGACATAGAGAGGCAACCTTATGACAGTGGGAAAGTAACTGAAGCCGAATTGCTAGAACAGGTCTAATTGTATTGCTGATTGTTATGTGGATCTTATCAAAGAGCTCTAGGTAAATAGCAGGGGCACCGGGAAAAAATTACACGTGTGTCTGAAATAGTGGTCAGGTACAAGCAGGGCCTGTGTAAGGCTTTTCTGCCTCTATCGCAATCTATGATACGGAGCCCCATTCTACTACATCTCAATGTTTATCGGGTAGTATTCATATAAAATACAAATTTTATTGTAACCTAATTAAAAAAAATAAATAAATAAATACAATGTATCTAAATACAGATTAGAGACATGTCATAATACAGTGCTAGTCAGAGTGGTGATCCGTGGACCGGTGCCGGTACGTGAATCATCAACTACCGGTACGCGGCCAGTGTCCTGGACATTTGAATAAGAAATCATTTGAAGCTTATTTTTACATTACTTTTTATATGTTTTGATATTGAGCTATTTTTTGCAAAATAAATGAAAGATAAAAAAAATAGTCAACTTTTATTATATCCATTATATATATATCGTTTCCGATATAAATTAATATTACTACGAATTCTTACGGGTACGTGACACATGGAGAAAAAATGCCGGTGCTTCATATCAGATAGTTTGTGAAGCACTGTTATAATAGAGCATTCCATCTTAAATAAAACAACAATGTGTGGTGGCAATTTTTTAACATAGTCTTGAGATTTTTTTTTCTTGTTAAAATGTTGAAGAATTTTCACACGTTCAAATATTATATTAGGTTGGTGCAAAAATAATGACGTAATAATGTCGTCTTTTGACGTATTTTTTAACGTCAAAAAACGACATTCTTACGTCATTATTTTTGCACCAACCTAATAGATAAAAAATAATAGTTAATTTTCTGTAGCGCGCCTTTTTGAGACTTAGCATGAACACAAATTCACGGATTTGGACGAATCTTAAATGCCTCCCCACCCCGAGAATGACGTAAAATCTCTGAAATTTTTTCATCCTTTGTCAGCTATGTTTAGTTTAATTTGTAACGTATATGAATGTAGGTAGAAAAAACGTTGATAAGATAGCGAAGGTCGCAAAGGACTGTCCCAAGGGTTCCAAACAGGTTTGGGCAACCCCGGTAGGGTAGAGACAGTATTTACCGTGCTTGGGTACAGGTCGTTTAGTGATCATGTCGTTAAGAACTAGTTGCTGCATTTTTTTACAATAATTTTCAACCTGTACAAGGCCCAAGTGCCACTCGGGGTAGAGGGTTACAGAATATGAAGCAAGGAGCACAGTTTATAGGGATATGTGGGGACCTCATTTGCAACCTCTTGGGAGTCAGTTCCACAAAGTAGCTGTTCGTAGGAAGAATCTGTTCGAGTGGAACTTACATCTCATCAATGGAATACGAAGGAAATAAAGGTGATTCGCTACGATGTGAGTGACATGGCGGGTCTTAGCCGAGAAGATTAGAACTGGTAGAACTAAGGAATATAGTTCGTCTGAAGACTTTCCATGGAAATAGCGTGAGGCTTGCAACGTTTCGTTTGTGGGAAATGGCTTGTAGGATGGAAAATAATTAATCACCCACAAGGACGCGGAGACCCTTTTGGACTCTATAAAGACTGGAACGGCAATAATTGCCAGTTTTTGCACTTATATGGCAGAGGTACTCCATTTTCGGTCACACCTGGCTCTTGTACGGCTAGAGGTTATGAAGAATACTAGGTAAATTTGCTTTTTAAGCCCCGCGCTAAATATCTATTAAAATATTTCCAAACTGTCTTATTTCCGTGTAAATGTACATGCTTAACTCGAATTAACAATTAAATTATGATAAAACCTACTGGAGTTATCGACAAGAAAAAATCGAACACTGTCTCAATCATTCGTCCGCCATTACGGGCATTGTTTTTAGCAATTTAGCCCGTGGCACTCCCGGGTATTTTCGGTCGCGCAAGCATAAATTTTGGCCTATTTACTTATTTAAGTGAATTTAATGCCGAAATCACTACGCACTGTCGTAAAGCATTTTTTCGGCGTTTAATTCAGTTAAAGAAGTAAATAGGCCAAAATTTATGCTTGCGCGACCGAAAATACCC
This sequence comes from Acanthosepion pharaonis, assembly GCA_903632075.3. Lineage (NCBI taxonomy): Eukaryota > Metazoa > Mollusca > Cephalopoda > Sepiida > Sepiidae > Acanthosepion > Acanthosepion pharaonis. The sequence goes on from CAHIKZ030001218.1 coordinate 656,026, forward strand.
GGAAGTGTCACGGTCTAAATTACTAAAAACAAGGCCCGTAATGGCGGACGAATGACTGAGACAGAGTCCGATTTTTTGATTATCGATAACTCCAAAACGGTTGTTTTTTATCATAATTTAATTGGTAATTCGAGTTAAGCATGTACATTTACACGGAAATAAGACAATTTGGGAAAATTTTAATAGATATTTAGCGCGGGGCTTAAAAAGCAAATTTACCGAATATTTAATTAATCGGTACAGGTGAGCGACAGTCTTCCAGCATATTTTTTTTTAATCATATCACTCCACACAAGGCAGTAAAGCCACTAAGGCACAGGGGGTTACTAAGTGTGGAAGTATAAGAAACAAAGAGAAAGATTACTAAAGAGAGAGAAGACAATAAAAGAACAGAAATTAAGAGGACAGACGATAACGATTGACATTGCATTTAAATTTTTGAAGATCAGAGTTGGCTGGAAAGCATCAAGCCGGAAGAGAGTTCCACAAGCGAGAAGTGCGAGAAAAGAAACTGTTAGCAAAGAACTTAAGGTTACATGTAGCCATTTCAACTGTGAAATGATGAGACCTTACCGCCAGTCTAGTACTGCGCTTAAACTCATAAAGTCTAGGTATCATAGCGGAAAGTTAATCAGAACAATTACCATGAAAGTATTTATAGGAAAGGCACAGGGAAGCTACATTACGGCGGTGGGAAATTTACTGAACCTTAAAAGCCAGGTCAGGAGGAATAATATTTCTGTTTCTTTGAATATTATCAGGAATCTTACTTATTATAAAACGCAGATTGTGTGTGTGTCTGTACGTTTATATATTGGATCGAATTTCCTACATTTTTCAACCGATTTCAACAAAACTTCCCAGGACTACGTAAAATTACATTGCGGTGGTTCTAACAGCGCTAAAAATTGGAAAAACAGAATTGTTTTTGCACGAAATCAATTTGAAAACACGATTAAGAGGCATTAATGAAAGGGGGACAACTCATATTGAGATATACTTATTAATATCAAGTTATCGAGTTATACTTATTATAAAACCCAGGTTGGTTGTGTGTGTGTGTGTGTTCGGTTATATATGAGATCGGATTTCCTACATTTCTCAACCGATTTCAACAAAACTTCACTTTTTTTTGGCAGGTAGTGTTTCTTATTGTCTTGCACACTTTTTCTTTATTTTTACATTCAGAATGCTTTAAAAATTCAATTTACAAGACAATTGTTTATAATAAAATTCTATTCAATCGGTAGACTCATAACGATTGGAAACAATGTTTTTGTTTCAATTTGGGTTTGACCAATTCGTAAAAAAATAAAAAAAAATAAAATAAAACTTATTAAGACATGTGTGTCCGTCAACCTTAAACAATAATCTTTGTCAATTTTATTTTTCAGTCTTTATGATGGTCGATACTTGATCTATCTCTTACTGTTACATCCCCGGGCTCTACTGCTAGTATCTTAATATACAGCAAGAGCACAATGTGGCAGCAATATTCGAAAAAATGGACGAGTGGTAGATTTATAAATATGTAAGATAGATTCAGAGGAGGAAAATATCTAGCATGACACAGTGAAGCAACTTTCTTATAGCGATGTATCGTATGTACGAGTTACAATTGAGGTTTGGGTTAAGTTTAAGTCTCGATAGTTTCCGAGAGGACACCCTAGTTAAAACAGGACAATGAGCTGGTATCTAGAACAAAGTTTTTATACATTTCTAAATCCAAGCAAACACATTAAAATATGTATTATATTTGACCTGCGTTGTATACTTGAAACTATATTCGGTAAGCGAAAGAAATATATATATATATATATATATATATATATATATATATCCATCCTGAGGATGGTGTATAATCATGAAACAGACTATCGTCGATGGGTGTCGTCGAATACGTTAAAATATATATTTTATCATATATATATATATATATATATATATATATATATGAAGAAATAGTTCTAAGGTGTGCTATATTTATGGGATAAAATGGTCAATATTAGAGATAAAGCGTATGTGAATATAAATATAAAAGTGAAACACACACACACACACACACACACATATATATATATATATATATATATATATATATATATATATATATATATATTGCAATCACTGTTGCTGAGACACTCAGGCACATTTGTGTTTCTTCATCCCTCCACAGTGCCAGCCTGTGGCTTATACTGCAACTATGCTGAGGGGTGACTAAATACTATTCAGCCTGAAGTCGGGCGACCGGCTGACCAGCTGATCGATTGAACTCTCTGCCTTCGGGCAAGGAGGAACCCGAACGAAGCTACGATGAAGGGCGGAGTCTCTTTCGGGGAGGTAAACCGACCCTGAACTCGTTTATACGGGTTCAAAGGGCATATTTTTTGGCCCAGCCCACGGGCTCGGAGATCCCACGTTAAACCGGCCTTGTGCCACAAGGTGCCCTCGTGGGGGGAGGGTGGCTAAATACTGTTCCGTCTGAAGTCTGGAGTGAGGTCTGAAGTCTGGAGTGAGGTCCATCAGAAGTCCGTCAGTCAGTCAGAGCGAGTCAGTCAGTCGAGTGAGAGGCAGACCGAAACAGAGTCGCGTTCAGACAATTACTACTAAACCTGATTGTTCGTACTAACACTTTTTACTTCTCTGTAGATATTCCTGTTTGTAATATATCTGTGTTATTCCATATCCGCCTTCGAGTTCTTTATTAGTTCTTACCTTGGACTATCACCGTGGTAGAAGGAATCGGACCATAACATATATATATATATATATATATATATATATATATATATATATAGAGAGAGAGAGAGAGAGAGAGAGAGATAGATAGATAGATATGTAGTTTTAATGTATGCTATATTTATGGGATAAAGTGCCCAATATCAGCGATAGAGCGTATGTAAATATAAAATCAACACTCACTGGTGGCAGACTCTTTCATGCTAAACGCAATCACCAGGTCACCTGATGATCGTGTTATATATATATATATATATATATATATATATATATATATATATATATATATATATATATATATAAAGAAGTTCATGGTTAGAGTTGAATTAGACCAGGGAAAAGTAGTATTTAAAAAAGACACATATAAAAAGACAAACGTTTAACATGGGGTTAACATGTAGTGCTTTTAACTATAAGAAATTAAGAAATCATTCGATTCCGCTACTTTGGTTTCAACCATTCGATATCTACAGGCGATTTCGATCTATTGATTTCCTAACTTTTTATTTTTTTTAAATAAAAAAAAATTATCAACGCTATATATTAAAAGATAATGAATGAATAATCGCACGACGTGATGTATGCTAGAAGTTGAGGAGGAGGAGGAGGAGGAGGAGGTGGAGGTTGGGGAGGGAAAAAGTCATGTGCATTGGAAGTGTATCGGTGGGGGATTAAATGAAATATACAGTTATATAGGAATAAAGTTTCGCTGCCGACACTGGAGTTTGAACATAAATCGCCAGTGAGCAAACACAGGCGATCCCATTATTGAATTAAGTGACCATAGAAGAAATGTATATACGGGAAAATAGCTTGGCGTCTAATTGATCGCCATTTCTACTCTATTCTCTATTAATATACGGAGCGCTATACTCTACACTATTCGCTATAATATTTTTCTATAGTGATCACTATAAGGATATCTATTCGGATCACTATTTGTTGGTTACTATTAGAGCGAGGATTATCGAGCGAGTACTATTAGTGCGAGTGTTATTCGAAGACGTCTGACACCAGTATTGTTCAACGGCGTTACTATAGTTGTATCTGCGATTACAAAGTCTCTACTACAACGAGCATTACGAAACCGACAACGAATATTCGTTGACATCACAAAAGTGGCAACGCGTATTCGTTGACATCACAAAATATACATATGTTCTTTTTATCCCACTTCAAATGAACTGAAAGGAGTCAAAATAAATATAAAAATACCTGTTCATGCGCCATGCATTT
>CAHIKZ030001218.1:665000-687500 GCA_903632075.3 Acanthosepion pharaonis
GGGTATTTCTCTGGGTGAAAGATGGTTCATGCCCCATTTTCGTGACAGAGATCAGGTAATAGATAATATTTCGAATTTCAAAGTTAGCTGACTCTACACCCTTGAAAGAATGGCGCGGCAAAAACCAACCTCCTAAAGTCGTTTTCTTCATATTTACTCTTTTACTTCGCTAAACTATGATTTGTATGAATTTAAGACGAAGTGGGGGTCGGAAATAATATTTACGCAGTTCCGACTAATGCTAGGGAATGGTGTTCGAGTCAAAGTAAAGGTCATGATTTTGAATTTCCCAGGCAGGCATGCATTTTTCTGCTTGAACGATGGTTCTTGCGCAATTTTCCAAACGGTGCCAGGTGTCGATCTGTGACTTCAGGTAAAAGCCAACTGTTTAAAATTTCAAAGCAGGTAGACGATTCTTCCTTGAAAGCCTGGCGCAACAGAATCTTCCTAATATCGAGTTCTCTAAATTTGGCCATGTATTGAACTAAATTAAACTTAGTGTTATATACCGTACCTATGAATACAAATGGGTATGTCCCAATCCTTATAAATACGTTGGACACTATTTTAAGTGGGGGTAATATGGTGTCTAAGTAGTCCATCACTAGCAGTGGTTTACCTACTTCATGTCGCTAGCGAGTATTTTATTTTGTTGATGTTATAAAGATTACCATTTTCATTTCCAACCTCCGTTTTGGTTATTCCTCATTCAGTGACCTTTTCTAGGTTACCACACTTAGGATGAACATGCATAGCGCTAAACGAAATCAGAAATATTTAAACATTCTGTATACAATCAGTTTTCCAGATCACTGGTAAAAAAATGGCTTTGGGCGTGTGAAGCCTGTGGGGTTTGACACCGACCAAACTTCTTCAAATCTTGTAGTCCAGCGCTACATAATCACAAAGAACTGTACCAAGTAACAATAACAAAAACAAAACCATTTTAGGAATAAATTAAACTTAGTACAAATACAAGTCGAATTGGTGGCCAGAAATATCTACATACCGTAATTCTCCATCTATAATACGCCTCTGTCCATAATACGCACACTTAAAATTGTACTTAAAGTATGAGAAAATGCTTCTACTCACGCATAATACGCACCCCTTGTTTGATAATCAAACCCTATAAATTGTACCTCTCCAATTTCAACGGCCAGCCCTCCCTACTCTTATTAAAAATAGGTTTTAAACATAGAATAATATTATTCTAATTTAGTTTTATGAAAATTCTTATTTTATTTTACATTTGTAAGTATTGTTAGGACCATATGATTGTATTTGTCATCCTTATGGGGGTCGCAATTGCTGAATGTTAGTGTCAAATTGTCATATATTTGTAGTGAGTAGTCATTTCGCAACTGAAATCGACCTATGAAACGGCAATTTTTTAAAGATTTTTTTGTAGTTTTTTTGCATAATACGCACCCATAATTTTGCCTATTATTTTTTTAGAAAAAAATGCGTACTATACAGGGGAATTACGGTAATTCAAGCATGGGTGGGAGAATGTTCGACTGAAGATAAAATTCATGACTTTGAAAGCTGATTTTCAAGTTGGTCACGCATTTCCCTACATAAAAAATGGCCCTCCACAATTTCCTCATCTTATTTACCCTTCGTAGATGCCAAGAGATTGAATAAAACGCGTAGAACAAGATAGCTTTGTGTATAAAACTGATCTGCTTATATTTTGAATCTGTCTCGTATTTATATGCAAAACCTGAGAGACACGCACACAGGATGTGAGAAACAATCCTTTTGTAGGCCTCTTCGCCTCGTGCGAATTGTTGAGTGATCAGAGGTTGAAGTGATCTGACCGAAGACACAGATCCACACGTTTCTGGTATTTGTCTGCAAATGAACTGTAAATTTGATACCAACATTACCAATGACTCTTCCTCGTTCATTTGTTTCGTTTTCGTTGTACCTGCACTAAAAGGCCGCATGGAACTATTTAGCACACCCAGTGGAACAGCTGAAAACAAATCCATCTCAGTTTGCTAGTATCTACAGTAAATTTAAATTGACACAAACACACATATATATATATTTTTAAGACATTTTTATGTTTATACATTCTTTTTATAGATACAAATATTTTATTAAATGCTCTATTTTATAATAAACAGTATTAATAACATTTACCGGCCTGAATGTCCGAGAAATTTTCATAGAAAATATTTGTTCTCCGGCAGGAATCGAACCTGTATCCTATACGAAACCGTCATTTAGCCTGACGTGCCTTAACCGATCGAGCCACGGTGAATCTTTCGATTAGCAAGGTCGATTTTACTGTTTTTAAACTTCAATCTTCCATGAATCTCTCACGTACATTCATATCCGCTCAAAGCGTATCCAAATGTAAACAAATGACGTCACACATTATGAAATGGACAAAGTCCGATAATTATTTTTAGACATTTTTATGTTTATACATTCTTTTTATAGATACAAATATTTAATTAAATGCTTTGTAAATGTTATAAATTTAGTTTTCATATGAACACAATAATTTTGTCTGCGAAAAACAAGATCCTGATGACGACATTGTGCTAATGTCGAAAGTACTCAGAATAAAATGAGTAACAGTAATTTTCTTTCCTCCTTTAATAATTTGACAAGTCTTAAATTCCTACAAAGGCTTTTAGTATTATTGCCTAATGTCTTGCATATTAATTAAAGCTGAGAAATGAGGTTTGTCCTCACTGGGTACTCCATACTTGTATCACCCCTAAGCTACATTTAGTAAATCACTATATGGAATCATCTTGGGTGCGTATAGTTTATCCTTTTATGAATTTGAGAAGAGAGATCGATCCTCACTATGTGCGCCATACTTGCGGCTTTGTGACCCATCTAAGCTGTGTTTAGTAAATCAGAATATAGAATGGTCTTAGGCGTCTCGGCGCTGAGTAATGAAGCTGAGTAATGGCAAAATTTTTTTAGGACGATTTGTTTCAGGCCGATTTGTTTTTAGGCTGATATGTTTTAGGTTAATATTTTCAGGATGAATTGTTTTTAAGGTGATTTGTTTAGGGCGATTTGTATTTAAGGTGATTTGTTTTAGGGAGTTTTGTTTTAGGCTGAATTGTTTTTAGGTTATTTTGCTTTAGGGTGATTGGTATTTAAGGTGATTCGTATTGAGGGTGATTTATTTTAGGTTGATTTATTTTTTAGGCTCATTTGATTTTAGAGTGATCTGTTTTAGGGTGATTTGTTTTTATGGTGATTTGTTTTAGGGTGTTTTGTTTTAGGCTGAATTATTTTAGGTTGTATTGTTTTAGGCTGATTTGTATTTAAGGTGATTCGTATTTAGGATGATTTTAGGTTGATTTATTTTTTAGTCTGATTTGGTTTTAGAGTGATCTGTTTTAGGGTGATTTGTTTTTAGGGGGATTTGTTTTAGGGAGCTTTGTTTTAAGCTGAATTGTTTTTAAGTTGTTTTGTTTTAGGGTGATTTGAATTTAGGGTAATTTATTTTAGGTTGATTTATTTTTTTAGCCTCATTTGATTTTAGAGTGATGTGTCTTATGGTGATTTGTTTTTAGTGTAACTTGTTTTAGGGAGTTTTGTTTTAGGCTGAATTGTTTTTAGGTTGTTTTGTTTTAGGGTGATTTGTATTTAAGGTGATTTGTATTTAGGGTGACTTATTTTTGGTTGATTTATTTTTCTAGGCTCATTTAATTTTAGAGTGATGTGTTTTATGGTGATTTGTTTTAGGGTGATTTGTTTAAGTAATTTTGTTTTAGGCTGAATTGTTCTTTGGTTGTTTTGTTTTAGGGTGATTTGTATTCAAGGTGATTCGTATTTTCGGGGATTTATTTTAGTTTGATTTATTTTTTCAGGCTGATTTCATTTTAGAGTGATCTGTTTTACGATGATTTGTTTTTAGGGTGATTTGTTTTAGGGAGTTTTGTTTTAAGCTGAATTGTTTTTAGGGTGATTATTTTTAGGGTGATTTGTATTTAAGGTGAGTCGTATTTAGGGTGATTTATTTTTGGTTGATTTATTTTTTAGGCTCATTTAATTTTAGAGTGATCTGTTTTAGGGTGATTTGTTTTAGGGGGTTTTGCTTTAAGCTAAATTGTTTTTAGGTTGTTTTGTTTAAGGGTGATTTGTATTTAAGGTGATTCGTATTTAGGGTGATTTATTTTAGTTTGATTTATCATTCAAGTTGATTTGATTTTAGAGTGATCTGTTTTATGGTGATTTGTTTTAGGGTGCTTTGTTTTTAAAGGTGATTCGTTTTAGGCTGAATTGCTTTGAGGTTGTTTTGTTTTAGGGTGATTTGCATTTAAAGTGATTCGTATTGAGGACCATTTATTTTAGGTTGATTTATCTTTTTTAGGCTCATTTGATTTTAGAGTGGTCTGTTTTATGGTGATTTGTTTTTACGGTGATTTGTTTTAGGGAGCTTTGTTTTAAGCTGAATTTTTTTAGGGTGATTTGTTTTTGGGTGATTTGTATTTAGGGTGATTCGTATTTAGGGTGATTTATTTTATTTTGATTTATTTTTTAGGGTCATTTGATTTTAGAGTGATCTGATTTATTTTTAGGGTGATTTGTTTTAGGAGCTTTGTTTGAAGATGAATTGTTTTTAGGTTGTTTTGTTTTAGGGTGATTTGTAGTTAAGATGATTCGTATTGAGTGTGATTTATTTTTGGTTGCTCTATTTTTTTGGCTCATTTTATTTGAAAGTGATCTGTTTTAGGGTGATTTGTTTTTAATGTGATTTGTTTTAGAGAGTTTTGTTTTAGGCTGAATTGTTTTTAGGTTGTTTTGTTTTAGGGTGATTTGTATTTAGGGTGATTCGTATTTAGGGTAGATTTATTTTAGGTTGATTTATTTTTTATGCTGCTTGTTTTTTAGAGTGATTTGTTTTTTGATTGATTTGTTTTTACCTTAAATTGTGTAAGATTTTTCTACGGTGTTTTGTAGGTGATTTGTATTAGGGGTGATTTGAGTGACTATTAAAACTGAGTAGCGAGTTTAATCCTAACCGGGTGTCTCGTATGAAATTTCAATATTAAATTACATAACAAGAGCAGAGATGTAAAAATCTGATTTATTGCAACGAAGAAACATCTGTTTACTTGAAGCGTAACTTCAGTCTCCTACTCAGTGCCAATAACTTCGATATGGCTGCAGAAATAAAGCGTCTCTGTGCTGATGCTACTTAGCTGTTGAATATTTACTTACCTCTACCCTCAGACGAACAGAAGTGGCAGATAGTGCGATCTGTACTAGTTAAAATACTTTTGTTTTAACGCGCCGATCGGACCGCGAACTACCACCAGCCACAATAAATGGCTGCCATCTCAGGGAGGTCTGGTGTCTTGAGAGGCTACTGGGTTTTAAACTAACCCCCATACCTGAAGTGGAACTCGAACATAGGTTCCATCACTAAAGATGCAGGAAAAATGGTTCCCTGTACCCCTCCAGTAAATACCTGACTCCGCATGCTATTTTCTACCTTTACTAGTTCCAGATCAGGCCTAAAATGGAGCACTACTGTCATATTTGTACAGGAACTACTCAGTCGTCCCTTTCCAGTCTCGATAAAGTCCAAAATCATCTCCGCATCCTTGTGGGTGACAAATTATTTTCCACCCAGAGACGGGATATAGAAAGCCTTTCACTGCTCTGTCGCTACTTCCATGGACAGTGCTCGGACGAACTACATTCTTTAGTTCCACCAGTTCTAGATTTCACGGCTGTGACCTGCTATGCCCCTCACTTTGTAGCCAATCACCCCAATTCCTTCTGTATTCCGTTGGTAAGAAGTAAATTCCACTCGAGCCGATTTTTCGCGTGAACCATTACCAAGTAGAACTGACTGCCAAGAGGATGTTTTCCCAATCATTACAATCTTAACCTGTTCAAGTTTAGAGTTAACCGTTATCATCCCCAACTTTACGTATAAACTGTGTCTCTAACTCTGAAATCTTCTACCTCGAGTGTCCCCCGGGTTTTGTACAGTGTGAACCCCACTGTAAAAAAAAAAATCAAACATGGACAGATCCTTGATAGTCATTCTTTTAAACAGAAAAAATCTCCAAAATGTCGCTGTCACGAAAAAAGAAAAAAAAACAAAGACATGCTAGAATTTGTTTTTAGGCTTATTTGTATTTAGGGTTATTTGTTGTTAGGCTAATTTGTTTTTATGGTGATTTGTTTAGGGTGAAATTTTGGGGGTGATTTGTTTTAGGGTGATTTGTTTTTAGGGTGATTTGTATTTAGGCCGATTTGTTTATAGGGGGATTTGTTTTTAGGGTGATTTGTATTTAGGCCAATTTGTTTATAGGGTGATTAGCTATAGGCTAATTTATTTAGGCTGATATGTTCTAGGGTGATTTGTTTTTAGGCTGATTTGTTTTTACACTAAATTGTTTTAAGTTGATTAGTTTTAGGGTGATTTGTATTTAGGGTGACTTGTATTTAGGGTGATTTGTATATAGGGTGATTTGTTTAAGGTGATTTTATTTAAGTAGATTTGTTTTAAGGGTTATTTGGCTTGGGGTGATTGTTTTTTTTTCGATAATTTGCCTTAGGTTGATTTGTTTTTAAGGTGGTTTTTTATACCCTAAATTGTTCAGGTTGACTTCTTTTAGGGTTATTTGCTTTTAGGGTGATTTGTTTTTAGCATAAATTGTTTTAGGATAATTTTTAGGATGAGTTGTTTTAGGCCGATTTGTTTTTAGTTTGCTTGGTATTAGGGTGATTTGTTTTATGGCTGTTTTAGTGTGGTCTATTTTAAGTTGATTTGTTTTTAGGGTGACTTGTTTTTACCCTAAATTGTTTATGGTTAATTGTTTTAGGCTGTTTTGATTTAGAGTAATTTGTTTTCTATAGAAATCATGTGCGGAAATGCATAAGCGCAGATATCAGCGTGTGTGTGTGTGGGGGGGTAGACTGAGAGTTTGTGTGTTTGTGTATGTGTGTAATAACAAATATGTTTTCGACATTTCATTTATTTGTCTTTATGCCAACGTACCCCTATACACACACACACATTACCCTTCAACGCCACATGTACTCTTTAATTTCCAGGATTCCTCTTTTCTTCCATTGTGCTGGACTAGAAGGAACACGTCATTCGTGATGCAATGTCTAAACAGAGACAGATGTCAAAGTTCATGTTCGTCCCGGCTAATATGGTGGCGGAGTATTTTTGTTTAAGTGATGTACAAATGTTGATTCGTGTTTATCTGTAAATGGCGTTGCTCCTCTCACCCATTCTCGCTTTCACTTGCACTTAGGCACACGGCATTTCATTGTATGTCTAAAGTAAGGCACAAGACAATGAGAGGAGACGTGTTGGCTCAATACACCTCAAAACGTTCCTCATCTTTGTTGTTGTTATGTGACAATAGTCCCAATGTTAATAATGATAATACTTCATCCCAGAAATTCAGAGAGAAAATCCTCAAAATATCTTTACAAATATTATTTAGGCTGACACAAGGTCATCAGGTTTTCTGTGCAGGAGACACAGTAAGTAACCACACTACAGCATTCATAGTCTTTGAGACTGACTTGTTCATAACTCCAAAATGAGATTCACATGAGTTTTCCAAAGCTTAGCTTAAAATAGTACAAGGTCAACACTGAAGGGGACGTTAAGAGGTTTGATTTCACTGCACTAGTCATGGCCTGTGTGATTGGCTAGCTTACTATTCGAAATTTAGCTCCAAATGACGATGCATTAAAATGTTTAGATTGGCACAGTACCCTTCTATGGAACTACATTTTAGAAATGATCAGCAAACTCAAATGGGAGCGGGCAGGCCTCCCCCATGAGAGGAAGCAGACAAAAAGTGGACAGCAAAAATCATATTTTGGTCCTCACGAGGTCACACGAGAAGCAGAAGACAGAAAAGAAGTTGGGGTGATGACCTAGACCAGTGTTTCTCAACCTTTTCAAGCTACGGCACACCGAGGAGAAAATGAAAATTTCACGGCACAACAAAATTTTTAGAGGATATACGTTTAAATGTTATGAAATAAAATCATCGATTTAAAAAATACAGGCACCGATATGAACTTCAATGATTCGGTTCAACCATTTGTCCATTAACACTTATTCATTTATTCAAATAATAACGCTCTACCATTACTATTTCCACACACACACACACACACACACACACACACACACACACACACACACACACACACACACAGATATATATATATATATATATATATATATATATGACGTGAGCGTATTTCGCGGCACATGTAAGAGGATCGCGTGGCACACTAGTGTGCCGCAGCACGGCGGTTGAGAATCACTGACCTGGAGAGATTTCAGCCACGATGATCAAGACTCTAACATGGCCGGCAAAGATGGCGAGAACTGGAGAAAGTCTACGCTCAACTATGAAACTTCATATGTCCAAAAGAAAAAAAAAAGAAAGAAAAATTTGAATATTTAAATTAGTTTATTATCTCATATCTACGACATTTTTTTTTCGTCTTCATGTAATAAAAATTGAAGATGAAACAAATGAGAAATCAGAAAAAAGGGGATTATTGCTAAGAACACTGGCTGACCCCTAGGGATTCTTTTTTTTTATCTAAATTCTCTCTCTCTCTCTCCTCTCTCTATCTCTTTTTCTCACTCTCCTTCCCCCTTTTTTCTCTCCCCCTTTTCTCTTTTTCTCCCTCTCCTTCTCCCTTTTTTTCTCCCCTTTTCTCTCTTTTCTCCCTCTCCTTCTCCCTTTTTCTCTCCGCCCTTTCTATCTTTTTCTCCCTCTCCTTTTCCCTTTTTTATCTCCCCCCTTTTCTCTCCTTTTCTTCCTCTCCTTCTCCCTTTTTTCTCTCCCCCTTTTCTCTCTTTTTCTCCCTCTCCTTCTCCCTTTTTTCTCCCTCTGTCCCCCCCTTATTCCTTCTCCTCCCTTTTTCTCTATTTCTTCTTTTCTTCCTCTCCTTCTCCTTTTTTCTCTCCCCCTCTCACTCCTTTTCTCCCTCTTCTCCCTTTTTTCTCTCCCTCTCACACACATATACACACACACACTCTTCTTAACGTTTTCTCAGTTTCATTCGTTTTCAGTCTTAGTGGCTTTATCATTTTACTTCAGGGTGAAATGATGAAAAAGAAAAAGATTACTCCAAGACATTCTCCTGGATTTGAAACTGCGAGTTCAAGTCCTACTTGAAGACCGGTCACTTTTTTTTTTACTTATTCCGATTTCACGTCGTTTTTGGCAAATTTCTTAGTTCACCGCCGTGTGCGAAGTTGTCCAGTGGATATCATGTATGTACGTCTATTTTCCAACTTGTTTGATGGACTGCGCATGGGTTAAATAAAAATGGAGGCCACTTCTATTTGTAGCAATAAATTCGAACCGCTGCTTTGTGGAACCGACACGCAAGAGGATCCCTCCCAAAACGATAGAATTTTAAAACCTGTTAAAGTCTAGTGTTAACTATTATCTTCCCTGCATAACGTTTAAAACTCAACTTGAACAGTTTAAGAGTTTAGTGAATCTTCTTAGGCGTCAGTTCTACAAAACAACGGTTCAGATTTATTAATATAAACTCGCCCTTGCATGGAGTATTGCTGCCATATATGGTCTGGTGCCTCTTCTGTTTGCCTCGGGGTTCTTGATAGGCTCCAGAGGAGGATATGCAATGTAGTTGGCCCTGCCCTGGCGTCTCGTCTACAGTCACTTTCTCACAGACGCGCCGTCGCCTCCCTCTGTCTGTTCTACAAATACTTTCATGGAAATTGCTCCGAGGAGCTGCATTCGCTGGTTCCCAGACGTCATGAGTTCAAGCGCCTTACGAGGCTGGCATCCCGCTCTCACCCCTTCACTGTCGAAACTACTAAATATAGCCGTCTCTTCTACTCTAATAGCTTCATGTCTCGCACCTCTCGCCTGTGGAACTCCCTTCCCTTCTCCTGTTTCCCTGTGAGCTATAATCTCCAGCTATTCAAGGGTAGTGTCAATCGACATCTCCAGTTGCCTTGATCTATCCACTACCCTCATCCTTTCTTCTATCGCTCCTATCTGATCTTGCTCTAAACTTTCTGTAACCCCTTGCGTCCTAGTGGCTTCCCGCCTTGATTGGGATGAAATACTTAAAAAAAATGTTTCTTACTCTGTAATTCTCGACTGGTTCTTGGGCCTTGTAGAGAGTGAACATCATTGTAAAAATAAGGCATAAAAAATAAGAAAATAACTTAACAATTTCGCTTTCCATTTTTTGTTGTATGCTCTTATGAAATATAATTTCGCGACGATTAATTTTCTCGGGTTTCATTCTTCAGTGCTCCGACTTCAGCACATTCAGCCTTCTCGTTTACACGTTGTGCGCTTGAGTTGGAAGACATAAGCCATCAAGACCGAGTGAAGTGGTCCCAGGAGAGAAGGTGGTGGGTACGGGTGATGCGGGTAGAAAGAAACGGTATGATAATCGCGTCTCCTGTAACAGAAACCTCGTTATCGTAGGAAATGACCCGAGTGATGCCGGGAGACGATGACAACGAACTAAGACAAAATGATTTTTTATTGAAATTTGACAGTTTGGGGTTCAGCCACACACACACACACACACACACAGATATATATATATATATATATATTATAATTATTTTTTAAAAATATGTATTCATCGTGACACAGAAATTATCATGTTTCGAAACACAAAACCTAAATCTTAAATTAAAGTTAAAATTTAAATTTTAGTTTCTTTTACAAGCGATGCTAACTTTTGATATTTACTTTGTCACCTTAAATTATGCTTGTATCCTGATTCGTCAAAAAAAAACAACAACACCCACTTTTGAAAAATTGAATTCTCATTCCCCCACAACCAACTTAAACTATTTTTGCTTATAAAAAGAGTAAATCATTTTTACGAAAGTTATTCCAATGTACCAATGTCAAATAATATTTACTAACAATTATAACAAAAACATGTTATAAAATGCTACATAAATGCAATCATGTTTCGACACAGTACAGTGCATTGCAAAAGTCTACATCCTTTTGAAAACTGGATGTATTTTGTTTATTTTGATAGTAACAATTAATATTTTAAACTCCAATAATTTGTTTTAATAAGCAGATCTATCACACTTTTATTTAATGCACAAAATACATTTGTAAAAATTTTAAACTGATTCTTAAACAAAGATAATTTTGAAAAATGTCTTTGCAAATAACTCGTCTTTGGTCTCATCTGGCCACAAAATCTTTCGCCACCTGGTCATGGAATCATTGATGTGACTTTTGGCAAAGTTTAGCCTAGCTTGTTTGTGCATAGGCTTCAGAAGGGGTTCTTTTCTAGCTAACCTCCCTTGCAGGCCAGACCGGTGCAATACTCTGGAAATTTTAGATGCATGGACATCTCTCCCAGTACTGGAAACTGAAGCATTCAAGTCTTCCAGTGTTGCACTAGGGTTAAAGGTTGCCTCCCGGATCAGTTTTGATTTTGCTCTTCTGGTAAGTTTGCTCGCTCTCCCAGATCTTGGTAGGGTAACAGTGGTTTTGTGCACTAACCACTTCTTAACTACAGTTTTAACAGTGCTTAGGGGCAATTCTAAAGTTTTTGCTATCTTTTTATAGCCATTATTTTCATTGTACTTTTGAATAATAAGGTTGTTAAGTTCCTGAGACATAGGCTTGGCCATTTTCTTTTCCGAGTTGGACACCTTGTGCTTACAGTCAGAGTCCAATCACCAATATACGAAAAAACCATGTATGGATGATTTTGTAGGCAGTTAAATCATCTTATATAGCAAAATAATGGACTGGTTAAGTTTGTTTGTTATGGTAGAACACACATGTCACTTTGGATTGTTCTGGATTGTATATATCAACGATAAACTACGTGATAACAGTATAATATCTGGGGAGGGATGTAGACTTTTGCAAAGACATTTTTCTAAGTTATATGATTTTAAGAATCAATGTGAAATTTTTAAAATGCAATTTTTATATCACAGGAAAGTGTGATGGATGTGCTTATTATTTAACAATCATTGTAATTTTTAAAGGGGGGTGTAGACTGCATGTGTCTTCTCGGGCGGTGGTGTTCCACTGGAGAATAGGTGGTTATTTTATGGTTTACAAGCAGCAATAGCCTCAACGGAGAGGGTTGGGAAGAAAGAAATATCCAAGTGTAAGGTAGGTTACTACAAATGTCCACATATTTTTTTTTTTTTTAAATGCTCAATACAGACTGTCGCCTTTGGGTGTTGACTTCAATGTCCACTTTTATATGCAAGTAAGTATGGGATTGATGTATACGGAATAAATTCCAATAGCCAAAAAAAAAAAAAGAAAAATACTTGTATTTTGATTGGTCATTGCAGCTTATGTAAGAGCGTTTCCCCTATCGAGGGATGTTTGTTCGATTTGAACCTTTTAAAACTTTTTATTCTACATTCAACACCATCACTTCATAAGAGACCAGAAGTGTTGAAACAAAATGGGTATTTTTGTAGTGATTTTACTACATATTTATGTTATAATTTTCGAATAAAATATATATATATATATATAGGTAGTATACATACATATATATATATATATATATATATATATATATATATATATATATATATAGTAATCCGTTGGTATAATCCGGACGAGTCCTATTAACACAACATCAATTTTGAAATATGTTAAAACTGACTCACATAAGAGCGCTCAATGTTTATTCTCATTAAACCGAGCAAATTTTCTTTACAATTGGAATTAAAATACCTTTAGTTAATGACCATTTTCATCTACGTATTTTAATTTTCAAATTCGCTGGATATGGTGGATTCTCCGGTCGTTTATCGTATGAGGATCAAACACCTCAGTTCCTAGGAACAGCCAGCCAGATAGCAACACATATGATTTTATTATAGTAGTGAAGGACACTTTTAAAGGGCCGAATACAGAGACCTGGTGCAATACGTCTCACAAATTCCCCAAACAATCCTCCGCGGGTTTCGAATTGAGAGTTGTCCTTCTCCTAGACCAGTTGCCATCCAAGCCTATAGAAACCAGTCTGTCCTGCTATTTATCCATGGCTGGAGGGAGAAGAAGAGGATTAATATCGTGCCTCTTATATATATATTGAATACATAAAATTGAATCTATCTATATTAGGCTGTTTGATTATGTTTGGTGGGGGAGGGAATTCTCCTCTGTGTCCGTTTTGGTATGACACCCATACGCACACATACATACATACATACATACAAGTGTATGCGTGATAGTTCACATAAACACACACACATAAACTAATAACCATACAACTGAATATGTTAAGTCTATCCCTGATATTGAGCACTTTCCAATAAGTACCGCGCATATATAATATAAATATAAATTATATATATATATATATAATCATCCATAGACTGTTTCGCTGTATCCCAACTCATCAGTCAGGCTAGACGTCCGGTTGCCTCTAACTAGGATCGAAACCCGTCTGAATTGGCGTCAGTCGGAGATTCTACACCTAAGCCATTGGTGCACGGCGGGAATGAAGGTGAATTTAAGCATATTTATTTTTAGATAAACACAAAGTGAATGAGAGAATTCGATTCGCTTTACTGCAGAGTCTTGCATTATTAGCAGTAACAGTCACTGTTTACAAACTCACACTTCTTCCCCTAGAGAGCTCAACCGAAACAATTTTTCGGAGCATATATACTGTTACCCAGACAGACTGTTTCATTGTATCATATATATATCTATATATATATATATATATATATATATATATATATATATATATATATATATATAAAAAGTTTGAAAAAAAGAACCAGCGACTGTCTGTTTCATTTTTTTTTTGCATTTTTCCAATTTTCGAATAAGGTGTTGAGTATTGTACAGAAGTTGGAGATAAACTGTCCAAAGTTCATAATTTATATATATATATATATATATATATTGATAATATTAGTGGTCAATATATATATATATATATATATTATATATATTTAAACTTCAAGAGGATAGAATCCAGGTAGAACTCAATGTCCAGGACAGGGTAAGAATATAAAATGCTCAAACCCTAATATTCCACGGTTAGAATTTATTACATTGGAATCGTAATCACGATCCAATTCATGAAACCTACGAATTCAAAAAGAAATCATAAAATATATACTAGAGGAACATAAAGACAAATGGATTTTTCGCATCAAAATCCATTTATCCAGACGGACAACCACCACAAATTTTAAAACAGACAGTATTAATATACAATTCCATAAATCTAGCCCTACTGCATTTCTCACCAATATAAGACAGACATGCTTGCAGTGGTGTTGTGGTCTCACACATATACACACACTCACACAAATGTATACACATACACACATCACACACACTCACAAAAATACTAAGAGGTAACATACACTTAACATGCACATGCCATTCCCAGTAACCAATAAAACTGTCAAAATGACCAAGGAAGGAATTCTGAAAATCAGGAATCTCCCATCCTTTATCTTAAAAGAGGCCCTTTAACCAATATTAACAATAAAAAAAACTAATGAAAACTACAGATAAAGTCCATTTTCTTCAGAGACAGTCATTCACTCCTCTCGTTCACTTCTACTTTCAAGCAGGGTTGATTTCTCCTGAAGATGGCCATGCTGGCCGAAACTAGTCGAGGAACCTAATTGAAAAAAATAAAACAAAAAATATTAATATAGAACCCAGTGTGTATGAAATTTTTTAATTTAATATTTTTATTGTTCAAAACAAATACACACGCATATATATATATATATATATATATACATATAAAAGTGAACATAGAAGTCAACATTTAGAGGCGACAGTCTATTTCATGCTAGATGCAATCGTCAGGCCACCTTTATATATATATATATATATATATATATATATATATATATATATATATATATATATATATAGTACAGGTAATCGATCCGTTGATATATAATCAGGTGGATCCTGGTAATATTAATTATTAAAACTGATCTACAGAGACCTTGATATATATATATATATATATATATATATATATATATATATATATATATATATATATATATATATATATAAAGGTTAATGGTCACAGTTAAATCAGAACAGGAAAGATTAGTATTAAAAAGCGTACAATAAACGTGAGAAAAAATATAAGTAAAATAAAAATGATTAACTTTTTAAGCCTATTTTAATTGACCTCCTGATTTTTAAAGTATATATATATATATATATATATATATATTAATATTTTTATTGTTCAATATATATATATATATATATATATATATATATATATATATATATATATGTGTGTGTGTGTGTGTGTGTGTGTGTGTGTGTGTGTTTTGTTCTTTTGCTGTGTCTTTTCATCATCTTGTTATACCTTATATATATGACTTCATTCACGTCATCTGACCCTCCCAATCTGCTCATATGACATAAACAATACTTTGGACGCATAACGAACAAGATTAAGTCACTTTCTAGTAATAAGTGGGTTTAGCGATTAACACCCGGGTCATTGGGTGCGTAGAATTCAATGGGTGCAGATTTGCGATTTCTGAATGTCACTAATCGCCCCAATCCAGCTTGTTGATCTTCCGTAACAAATTGAGTGTCATTCAACACTAGAGGAAAGCAGACACCCTACATAAACAGAGACAGAAGGGAAAGCGAGACAGAGAGAAAGAAAGAGAGTGAGAGAGTGGAGGAAGAAGAGGATGAGGGAAAAGAAAGAAAATAGTGAACGCAAAAGAAATAGAGGATAAAGGGAAAATGGCAATATGAAAACGTTCGTTGAACCAATAAAAGAAATAGATTGAGCATATAATGTCATTTTTTTTTTCATTTTTAAAAAAATTTATAATTTCTTTTTGAGTTTATGATACACACGTTCGTTGTACCTATTCACACCTATCTAATCAAATTTTTGGCTCTCAACCAGTTCACATCCGTCAGTTTGCTTGGATTCTGTTCTTATATATAACACTGTTTTGTTATATATTATTTTTTTTCATTTTTTTAAAAAAATTTATAGGTATTTCCTTTCTTTTTGAGTTTACTTATATTCAGAGCAGTCTACCCAGTATCAATTGCAGTCTGTTCATATCTATGTACCTATTCATCACGCTCTATCTAATCAAGATTTTTGGCTCTCAACCAGTTCACATCCGTCAGTTTGCCTGTTTATCTCATTCTGTTCTTATATGTCAGCACGTTTATATATGCTGTTTGTTCATATCTATCTATCTATCTATCTATCTATCTATCTATCTATCTATCCATCTCATCTGTTTGTTCATATCTATCTCAGTTTATTCATATCTATCTATGTTTGTTCATATCTCATCTATCTATCTATCTATCTATCTACATCTCATTTATCTCATCTATCTATCTATCTATCATCTATTATGTATCATCTATCTATCTCATCTTTGTTCATATCTATCTATCTATCTATCTATCTCATCTGTTTGTTCATATCTATCTCATCTATCTACCTATCTATCATCATCTGTTTGTTCATATCTATCTATCTATCTATCTATCATATCTATCTATCTATCTATCTATCATCTATCTATTCTATATCTATCTCATCTGTTTGTTCATATCTACCCATCATCTATCTCATCTGTTTTGTTCATATTTATTCATATCTATCTATCTCAGTATCTATTTATCTATTCATCTCATCTGTTCATATCTATCTCAGTTCTATCTATTATCTATCATATCTATCTATCTCATCTGTTTGTTCATATCTATCTCAGTTTATCTATCTATCTATCTATCTCATCTATCTATCTATCTATCTATCTATCATCTCATTATCTATCTATCTCTATCTATTATCTATCTCATCTGTCTGTTCTATATTATCTATCTAGCTATCTCATCTATCTATCTATCTATCTGTATGATATCTCAGTTTATTCATCTATCTATCTATTGTATCATCTCATCTGTTTGTTCATATCTATCTCATCTATCTATCTATCTATCTATCTATCTATATCTATCTGTTGATATCTCGTTTATTCATATCTAAGTTTGTTCATATCATCTCATTCTATTTATCTATCTATCTATTTATATTCAGTTTATATCTATCTATGTTTTGTATCATTCTATCTATCTATCTATCTATCTATCTACAGTTTATTCCATAGCTTTCCATTCATTCAAGTTTATTCATTCAGTTCATATCTATCTATCTATCTATCTATCTATCTATCTATCTATCTATCTATCTATGTACGTTTGTTCATTATCTATCTATCTATCTATCTAACAGTTTATACCGATATCACTTTTTTCAAATTTCATTCAGTCTATTTATATCCACATCTTTCATTCTAATCATCTATGTAAGCATCTATCTTTCTTATTATCTCAGAATCTCTCTTATTCTCCCTCTCCCTCTTGGTATCTGTTCGGGAATAACACACACACACACACACACACACACACACACACACACACACACACACACACACACACATTCTAGGTTTAGTGATTAAGTGTTGAACGCCTGTCACGGATTGAATTGCTATGTCTGCTGCTATGAAAGTTGGTTTACTGTATCGTACCAGACAATTATTTCGCCAGAATCCATCTTGCTCATTTATAAATCTACCATTTGCCGTGCTTTGAATATTCCTGCCACATGCTGGTCTGGTGCTATATATTTCGAGATTCTTGACAAATTCCAAAGAATTCTCTTTAATGTTATCGGTCTTAACCTGGCATCTCGACTTCAATCATTTTTCCACCGCCATGACCTACCTCACCTCTGTCTCTTTCTATAAATATTTTCATGACAATTGATCCCTCGTATCATTATCGCGCGAATTTGAACGATGTACTAAATTGGCAATTAGGTTTCAGCGTTTAATCGTTGAAATAGCAAAAGATGTAACTGTAACCGTAAGTTCTAATCTATTCTGAGAATTTCTTGCATTATTTACATTATTCGAACTGTTATCCTCATCTTCATTGCCATATTCACAACGTTTCGGTCGTTGTACGCTCCGGCCTTTATGTCATATTTCTCTGTCTATATCTCTGTCTATATCTCTGAGATGAGGTATTATGATTACTTGCATTATTTACATTATTTCGACTGTTATCCTCATCTTCATTGCCATATTCACAATATTTAGGCCGTTGTACGCTCCGGCCTTTATGCCATATTTCTCTGTCTATATCTCTGAGATGAGGTATTATAATTACTTGCATTATTTACATTATTCGGACTGATATCCTCATCTTCATTGCCATATTCACAAAGTTTCGGCCGTTGTACGCTCCGGCCTTTATGTCATATTTCTCTGTCTATTCCTCTGTCTATATCTCTGAGATGAGGTATTATGATTACTTGCATTATTTACATTATTCGGACTGTTATCCTCATCTTCATTGCCATATTCACAACGTTTCGGCCGTTGTATGCTCCGGCTTTCTTCAGGTGATTGGAATTTCATACCGAACCGTTTATTTCCCTCAAAGACACAAGGTCCTGTTGATAAAGGCGTTGGTTAGATCCAGTGACTAGATCCAAGGAATTGTGAGTTCAATACCAGGCTACAGCTGTGTTGAAAAAACATGGAGAGCTGAATTAAAGAGAAATAACTGCTACATCCGGAAGAGGCATGGCCCGTGGAACTGAAACAATCTACCCTCGGGGACAAAGTAAAGAGTTCGGTTCGAAATTCCGAGAACCTGAAGAAGGCCGGGGCGTACAACGACCGAAACGTTGTGAATATGGAAATGAAAATGAGGATAACCGTCCGAACAATGTAAATAAGCCTTACTAATTAACCCTCGTGAGAAGAGGTGGGTTCATGCTTTCCCCGATGTATTTGCAGGTAAAACGACCAAATCTGAAACTGGAACCTGGTTCTCCAATTATTATCGCCATTATCCATTACACCACCCGCACATCCAAACTTACAGCACCTGGTATTCTCAAGCGATCACCCATCTGGTTACCGATCGGGATCTACGTTGCTTAACTCCGGTCTTTCAACGGGATGTGGACGTAAACTCTCCACATGTTTTTATTAAGAGGAAATACCACAGTATTTTTGTTAATTATTTACATTATTCGGACTATTGTCCTCATCTTTGTCGCCATATTTATCACAACGTTTCGGCCGTTGTACGCTCCGGCCTTCTTCAGGTGGCTGGAATGTCGAACTGAACCCTTTAGCTGGAATGTCGAACTGAACCCTTTATTTCACTCACTGGTGTAGACTGTTCTAGTTCAACGTGCCATGTTTTAATGGATGTCAGTTATCAGTTATCTCCAGTTAATTTCCCTCTGAAAGTTCTCCACTGCCTTAACCGGGTATTGAACTCACACTCTTTTGGGTTCTGTCACTGGATCTAACCAACGCCTTTATCCACTGTGCCATGTGTCCTTGAGGTAAATAATGTACAAAATACCTCATCTCAGAAATATAGACAGACTATTTTTGTTAATTATTTTATAAAATTTTTTTAATCGTTTCTAGCACGTACGAAATTTTTGTTAAAAATCTTGTTTTTTTGTTTTGTTTTTTTGTTTTTGTTTTGGGGTCAGCGGTGGACGTAATATTTCTGGTTAGTGTATTATCGCCTTTTATTCTTTTTTTTTTTTTTCAGAAACCAACGCCTTTATCCGCTAGGCTATGTATCCTTGAAGAAGGCCGGAGAGTCCAATGGCTGAAACATTGTTTATATGCCAATGAAGATAATAGCCCGAATAATGTAAATAATCATAATACCTCATCTCAGAGATATAGACAGACTGTTTCGCTGTATCCCAACTCATCAGTTGGATAGACGTCTGGTTGCCTCTGGCTAGGACCGAAATTCGTCTGAATTGGCGATAGTCGGAGATTCTACCCCTAAGCCGTTGGTGTATGGCAGGGATGAAGGTGAATTTAAGCGTATTTATTTTTAGATAAACACACTTGTACAGACTTGTTTAGGGTACAGACTTGTATCACTAAACGATTTAATCTAAAAAAAAATTCTTACAATCTAAAAACAGAAAAACGGTAGAAAACAAATCAATCTGTCAAAGCGGAGAAGCGATTGCCTGTTTTGAAAGTCAGTATTTGCATTCCCAAATTTACATAGGCTCGAACACTGATCGCTGACATGTACGCCGCTAGTTTGGAAATTACCAGGCGTTCTTAAATTTCCTCATTCCATTTTAGCATTTGCCCAATCTCACGTACCCGATTTGTTACACAAGTCTATTTGACATTTGGTATCAACACATTTAAAACACTGTTAATGTGACTGTCATCAGTTATATAAACTTATATTAAAAAGAAAACAAACAATGTTGATGTTCCTGAGAGAATTGTGAAAGAGATTTAGCTTGTACAGACGTCAATTAACGCAGTGAAATATATTAGGTTAGCGATTTTACAAGCATCGAGTCAGTACTGTGATTGACAGACGGGATTCACTTGCTTTTCAAGTGGGACGATCGATTAAGTCCTGAAGACTCCAATCTACATGCAGATCTTTTTTCACTTCCCCCATAGATATAGGAATTGATATATATATATATATATATATATATATATATATATATATATATATATATATATATATATATTTATTTATTTATTTAAAATTATAACATAAATATGTTATAAAATCACTACAGAAATAGCCATTTTGTTTCAACAGCTCTGGTGTCTTATCAAGTGATGATGTTGAATGTGGATTGAAGAATAAGGTTTTAAAAGGTTCAAATTGATTACCCTCCTCGTAAGGGGAAACTCTTTCCTTATAAGGGGTGGTTAATTAATTTGAACCTTTTAAAAGTGTTGACTTCAATGTTCACTTATATATATATATATATATATATATATATATATATATATATATATATACATACACACACACACACACACACACACACACACACACACACATATATATATATATATATATATATATATATATATATATTATTTCAATCTAAACGAGTCAATAATGTCATTAAGACGTAACAGTTTACTGGAAGTTAAAGAGAATGAGAAGAATGAGTGTGTGTGTGTGTTTGTGCGTGTGTGTGTGTTGTGATCTACGGGTGGTATAATGGTTAGAGGTTCGGGACAACAAATGGTGAGCCAAGTTCGAATTTTAGTCGTTCGTTCGACTCACATTCGCGCAAATAAACTTGGGAAAGATACGAATCTGTTTCTTTTCACCCCAAATATGGCTTACATAGTACGACAAACTGGGCTCTTGATTGGTATAGAAGACAGAAACCTCTGAATTCCCAAACTTGGGTCGTTTGAAAACTTGAAAGCCATGGTCATACTCGTTTAACTTCGAAAGCCACCTCTCTCTCTCTCTCTCTATATATATATATATGTATAGACGTGAATAAACCAAATAACTAGATATTAGCAAACGTATATACATATACAGGTAAGTGAATAAATATTTACTCAATTTAATTTAAGGTGTCAACAAAACAGTGCTCAATGTAGTTAGCGTTAAGATTTATATATTAAATATATTTTACTTAGCTCGAAGTGCAACTTTGTTTTCATTTTTCTACCAACTCATCAGGCACGAATTATTACTTTGATATATATATATATATATATATATATATATATATATATATATATATATGTGTGTTTTATATTGCTACGTGACAGCATAATACAAAATATGTCTCTCTCTGTCTATATATATATATATATATATATATATATATATATATATATCAAAGGTAATAATTCGTGACTGATGAGTTGGTAGAACAACGAAACTGAAGTTGCACGTCGAACGTAGGTTTATGTATATTTATATATATATATATATATATATATATATATATATATATATATATATATGTGTGTGTGTGTGTCTGGGTGCGTGTTTCTGTCTGTGTGTCTATGAACAAAAATTTTTAAGTTAACAGACCATCAACGTAATTTATCTATTTCATTGTCCGGTACAAAACTGTGTTTCTTGTAATAAAGAAAAAAAAAATCAAATAAGCACACTGGATAACCGACAAACTCATTAAGTAGACGCCTAAATATCCTTTTGAGTGATCTTAGTTCGATAAGGAAGCACTTAAATACTCATACAGAAGGCCCTGTACCCAGAAGAAAAATTCTTGTAGATGATACTGTCATTTTAAAAACATTGACTTGTAAAAGACATTTAAAGACAATCGAAGCACTTTTTATAAAGCGGTTTAGGCTAACACTCTACATTACTTGCTTTGAATTGAGTCAAAACGTGTTAGGGCTGCTTTGAAGGCACCGTAACGTGGATACTACGATTCCTATACAATGCAGCTGAGAATTCCCATTAATCGAAAAGGTTGATAAACAATGAGTGCATTAGAGAGCTCTCAGCGAGCCAATGTTTTGCAAGTCAGGCTCTCAGATCATATATCATAGTCCTGTAACCTATGAGGATCATAGGGTCAAGTACTGCAGTTGTTACAGTTGTGGTGCATGTAAGCCAAGATAACCTGACAGAG